>PYAF01000970.1:481924-513991 GCA_007407185.1 Glycine tomentella | reverse complement strand
TTTATCAAATATTTTAATTCATTAAGTTAATCTATAAACTTTCAAAATTTCCAATTATCCGCTTATAAATTTTAAGCTAATTCATCACCTAGTTTTATCAAAAGTCATAATCAATTCATGTAAATTTAATTTTATATTAAGATGAGATTATTTTATTTATTACTTCATATATTATGTAAATTTTAAAATAAGAGAAATGTCAACTACACTTTTTTCTGATACTCTCTTTCTAATCCTCTTTACTATTAGTGAAAATTTATTAAATTACCAATTTTGATAAGTTTCAGTTCCTATTTAAAGATTTTCTCTCCGGATTTAAAAGTGACACTCAATAAGAGCTTTAAATAAATTTCAGATAGTTATAGTGTTAGAAAAAGAATGTCCCTAAAAAATATATATGGAACTACCACGGGTTAAATTACTTATCCAACCATTAAACCATAAACCATGTCTTTACCAATTTGGTGACAACTCTGGTTTTAAAAATCTTGACTATAATGTACGAGTATGACCATCTTTATATGACCATAAAAAAGCATTGCATCAACGTCATAGTAAGACTTATTTCAGATTCTACAAGGACACTAGGAAATTATTGGAATATTAGAAACAAAAGGCTTAACATTGGTGCAACCCACAGAATATCCCTCCTGGAAGTTATGCATGCATAATAGTTCTTCATGAAACAAAACAAAAGATAAAGATAACCAAAACCAGAATTACAAGACACATTAATGGAAAGCACTATCTCTGAGGCCAGGTTTGCTAGTTTAGGCTGCACTAGCAATCCACCAGAAGGGATGAGCACCATAGTTTCTGCAGTTTCTACAGTTTTGACCAAAGGCGGCTCAAGCTAGCTTGAATTGACCCATGTGGCTCGTCCGTTGGTAAGTACACATCATCCTCAAACTGCATAAGCATCAGTAATTCAGTATCCGTCTTTAAGATGTTACAGACAAGGTAAATTCTAAATATAGAACACATAAGGTGATCTGTGATTGATGTGACCATCTTAGAACAACCTATACTTTCACTACAAGAGCATCTCTAAGATAGTTCTTGTGTAGGTTCTTAAAGTTAAGAACCATTTTTAACTAGGTTCACCTCTGGAGGAAGATGATATGGACGTTACGAGTAAGAACTGTTCTTATATAAACTGACTCTTAAGCATTAAAAAAAATTGAGAGGTAACTTCTGAGACCCATTAAAGAAAAATAAAGATGTAAAAAAAACTAATGAGACCTGTTTAAGTTCTTTAAGAGATGCATCATTGGAGTGAAAAAGTTGCTCAAGTTCTTAAAACTGATGTGGGATGGTAAGACCCATTAAAAGAGTTAAAAAAACTAAATGGTGTTCATTATGGAGATGCTATAAAGGGCAGTCATATAGTGACAGAGATGTAGACAAGTTGAAGGAAGCTTATACATAAATATTTGGGCAGGAAAGCAAAATATAGAAAATGGGTTCAATTAGGTTTATCGAATGATATGTGATGGTTAACAATTGACTTTCATTCATGTTTTCAGGATTTCCTTTCTTGATCTTTCATACGATTTTGTGTTTACTTGGCCTATGAGCAAGACCACATAACACTTTCCTTCCGTAAGGATCCCTTCTAATATGAGGGCCGGATATCAAGAATTTAAAATAATACACAGTAAGTACAGGACATGTTACTGTAGGTCTTTCCCAATGTCATCACAAACCATTGGTAAAAGGTGAGATTAAACTTGTCCATCCTGCAGCTGCAATTAAGGCATAAGCCCATGACTAAAAGGCAAAATTCAATTTTAGTGCTTATATCATTATAGTGTCACATTTGATTTCCAACTGTGGCTCCTCAATATTCTTTTCTCCTTATAGAAAGATGTCACAATGCTAATAACATCAATTAAGACTTCATAATGGGTTCCACTACATTCTGCAAGCTTTTCTGGGAAAATAATCACAATACCTTCACAATAGGGCCATCCTGGTTTGAGATATTGACAGGTATGAAATGAAGATTTGGCATCTTTAGACTGACATAAGCTATGTCAGGAAACCTGAAGCATAAAAATCAATAGTTACTCCCTCTACGATTATAACACATGCATTAAACTTGTGGTTATTTAGGGGAAAACCAAAAGTGTCTGTGAAATGCAGAGACAACAGAGAGGTAGATAGATTTGTACACACGCAGTGAGTTAGACAGTGAGAAACCTGTTCAGTGTGGCCTTTGCCATCAGGTAGAGTGTGTTTTGAACAGATGGGCTATAGACTCCCCCTTTTGGTGGGCCAAAAAAAGTGTCAGCCAGAACTTTTTTCACTTCCTGATACTTTTCTGTAAAGTAAAGCGACTTCTGAGGGAGGCTATACAGCGATTCATATGAATACCTACAAACAACCACATCCAGGTTAAAGAATACCAGTGTAATGATCAATGAGAAAACCTTTCAGGCTTGAATTCCTTACCTGGACGATGCTATATGAACTCTTTCATTTTATAATTAAAAAAATGAAAAGAAAATTTTCTAGAAATTGTAATGAAATTGATCATAATTATGCCTACAAGACTGGCTTCCATAATATTAAGGAAAATTATAAGGGAACAAAAATTACCTCCACAGTGCGGTTACTTCTGTTGCTACCATCCTTTCACGGGTATCAGGAAGTGCTGTGTATTTGTCTCTTATGAAATTCACAAAACCAGACTGCTCAGAAGTCACAAAAATAAATAAATAACTTGAACATCAACTTGTATTTTCTAAGTATGCAGCAAACCAGTTCTGTAATAATGCCGTGTATGAATCTATATGCTCATGCAAATTGAACAAGTTCCAAAGCCCAAACAGGTTTATTTTGTCTACCATCTGAGAAAGTTCATATCAGCCATGAAGATATGTAACCAATTTCAGAACTACAAATAAAAGAATTATCCTCCTCAGTCCTCACCCTTTTAGGACCAAGGGAATTTCAATATGAAAAATAAGAAAAAAAGGATGTAGCGATGCGATGCCAAGTATATGCAGCAGCTTTTGTCTTTTTCTCTTTCTGTTCTTTAGTAATAATCTTCTCTTTCTCTTATTATACCGAAATCATTTTGAGTATCCTCATCTTATACACAGAATTGAAAATTTTGGTAAAATCATTATCATAGATCTGGTACTGTAAGACTGATTTTAACTAAAAATATGCAATATTTTATGAGCCTTGATATAGTTGCAATTTATGTATTTTCAATTAGAGTTTGTATAAATACAAGTTGTGATTTTAAAAGTACTCAGCCTATTTGTGTTACTTTCCTATGTATTTCTGAATAAAGAACTACGTACCCCATTGCCCGGAGGTTCCACGCTATGCGCAGGTAAGGAGGAGGGATATTGTACGCAGCCTTACCCTTGCATATGCAAAGAGGCCGTTTCCGGATTTGAACCCATGACCAACAAGTCACCAAAATTATATAAAACGCAGAATCTGTTATACTGTATTGCAATCCCAAGTTTTATGTGTAATGCAACTATTATATGATGTGTGCAGAAAATATTTTGAGCAAATTATCGCATAAGTTGCCATAAAAAGAAAAATGAAATCAGAAAAGTCTTTGTTTTCTTTTGGGCAAATGGTTACATTTTTAATGCATTTATCTTCAGCCTAAAAACATATCATGCCACTCCTACCGAAAGCATCATATTGTTTTGAGAACTTCTGTATTAGAGTTACAGAAATTGGAAAAACTAGATGAAAATAAAAGCACTTGTTTCTATATAGCAAGCTTACCTGGGTTGTCTTCAACACTGACAATCCTTCAATACCAGAAGTCAATTGAAGTGAACCAGACTTTTGTACTATCGCCTCTGTTGTATGCTTCTCAGATCCAAGTTTGAAACCTAACACAATAAAACCAAGGACTTGAGGACAGGTAGAAACAAACTACAACTATAATTAAATCAAGAATCTTCAACTGCAACACAAATTGGTACAAAGGCTAACAAAAGCAGAACCTCAACAGAGAGTGTGACATATATGAGCACCTTCTAAAACGAGCAAGTCAACACAATGTATTATAGTTTGACTAACCATGTTCATGAGGTTGACCATCCACAGTGACACGCTCCCATGGTTTTTCCATAATATTCACAATAGCACCAGTAACCTACAGAAAAGCAAGAGTTTTCTTTCTATCAAGTAGCACATATTTAGAAATGCTTTTTCATGGGAAGTAATCACTTATTTTAAAAAGCTCTCACAGGAAGTGAGAAAAAATAGACAACTATTTCTCCAAAATAAGTTAAACCAAATACTTATGTAATTATATTAAAAGAAAATATGAGAAGGATGACAATAATTTCTGATAAAAGACAGTCCAAAGCAAAATGCTTAGCCTAAAAAAGATCAAAGGAAAAACACAGTGCAAAATAAAGGAACAACAAAAACAAATAAGGAGCAGAAAAGTACAAATAATCTCAATATTGATATTAGATTTTCAGTCACCAACCTTCTGGTAAAATGATACAAAGTGCTTAGCAAGCAGAATAGCAAACTCCTCGGCAGAAAGTATGTCAGAACATTCCTTTGCTTTTGCATACACCTAATTGTACATTAGATAAGAATTCCACACTGAGTGAGCTGACGATGGTAAACAAAAACAGACGAAAATGATCTAGTAGTAAATGACATTTTACTTACACAACCACAGGCAAACATTTCCTGTTCTGTATAAATTCAACTTCACAGAAACATGTACCAGAACAAGAAAATAGGATTGACCTTCATGTATATGATCTAACCTTGAAAAGTTCAAACCAAATATATACATTGCAAAATCTCTCAAGTTTTAACACTTGAGAAAAATTATCTTAAAAAAAAGGGGGGACTTTGTCCTTGGAACAAGGACAATATCATATTAGTTACAGTTATTTCCCCTTTAGTGGGGCACTCACTATACAATATATACACTACATCCTTTGATATATCAAAGTTTACCCACTTCATGAAAAGTTATTAGTTGCTCATGAAAGACAAGCACAATAAAAGCATTTCCACACATTGGTTATCCATAAGACAGGTGAGTATCAACATTCAACAAAAAAAAAAAAAAAACAACAACAAAACCTTATCTCACAAGGCGAGGTCGGCTACATGGATCCCATGATGCCAAAGAATCAAAGCTCCAAACTCACAAGCCCAAACACCTAAATTCATTTGCACAACAAGATGCATACAGATTTGGATTCTCTCCACAAAATTAGAAAAATCCAAGCAGTGAAACGCATTGAGTGATGATCATGAAATGAGCTATCAGAACTCAAACAAGTTTAAGTTGCACAGCTCAGCCTCCTCCAAACACCAAAAAATATAATAAAAAGATGAATTTCACTCACTCCTGTATAGTCAAAAAGTGTGAAAAGTAACAAAATAAGGGTGTATCCTGATCAAAATTAAAGCAATTCAAATGTGGACGAAGGATTAATTTCCTAGTCGGCCCAAATGACCGAAATTTGTAGAAATATCTCAGAATCCTACCAGAAAAGTAAAAAAAATCTTAATTACAGTGGTAAAACAAATTGATCCACTTTAAATCAAAGCTAAATGCACTTTTCCTTTATCAATTTACACTAAATTAAAATTACACTTCTCACACCATATGACAAAAAATATTTTAAAAAAAAAGTCAAAATGGGATTGACTAAAACCTTAGATCAAGTACAACTTGTGAAAACGAAGAAATCACCAGTCAGAGCAGCATAACCCCACATAGTTAAGTCAAGCGGTAAAAAAAATAAAAATAACAGAAATTAACAACAAAAATTGACAGAAAGAAACAAAAAAAAAAAAGTTGGTGAGAGAGGACTGAGAAGGTAAGGTTGTTACAGTGTTTTTCATGGTATCAGTAGCAACGATGTCAGAGTTGTCATCGCGAAGGTACGAGTTAACGCAATCCGAAAAGAGAGTGATCCCCACGCGCCACTCCACAATGAAATGCTGCCCCTGCCTCGTCTTCCACACGCGCGCCACTCTCACGCGCTCTTTCCCGTGCCTCTGCTCGAACTTGAACCCTTCCACCACTTCCTGCTTAGCCATCTTTTCGGAACACTCCTACGTTGTTGTTTTTATGGTTTCTGAGAACTTAAGAAAGGGTGTGTGAGTGATTTAACTCTTTTGAGTTTTCGCCCTATTTATACGTGTGCGTGTCTCGGGTGAGGACAAGGCCGTGTTTGCCGGTTTTACTATCCCCTCCTTGCTGTAACTGTGTGCGGTTACATTACATCATTGTCCAAACAAATTGTTATAAATATTTTTTTTTTTTCAATTTCTTGCTACAGATAGGTTTTGGACGAAGATTGACCGAAATTATGAATGGAGATATTACGTGAGGACGTCGAGAATATGAAGGTAATAATTTGTCTTAAAATAAGTTAAAGCAAGTACGGACGTGAATATTAGTTTATGTGCTTAAATGCTTAATTACATTTATTTTTATAGAAAAGAATTTACTTTTTTAATCTTTTGATGTTTTTGTTATTTAAATTTGGTTCTCTATTTAAGGTTTTCTAACTCGTGGGGCTCAATTCCTTTATGAATGAAAAAAATATTGCTACAAACTAGGTTATCAAACTTGAAAAAGTATATATAAACTCGTGAGTTCCATGAACTCCACTCTTAGACGTCTACTTTATATATAAAAATAATAGCAAAACACTTATATGTAACATGTAAATGAAACATTTCACCAACATAATAAAATAAAATAGTAATTTATAAATTTTACAAACTTAAATATTTACATCTAATAATAATGTATCACTGTTAGATTATAACTTCTGGAGGTAATAATCGTGGTAAATCATTCTCATTGAAGATTTGATGTAATTAGAGACAAGGATTATTTGATTCAAGAACAATATGGCAAATGTAGGTATGTTGAATCCTAAACACGGAAAAAACAATTCAAAATGACATGTGTTATAATTGGTTTAATTTTTTTTATTTGCTAACTTGCTTATTCGGTTATAAACTGTAGAGTTTACCTCGAGATTATTAAAAAGAGAATTTGCACATGAGTCAATTCATAGAGGGTAAGTAAACTTGTAAGAGTTAATGAGTTAACTCAAGAGTTTGATAACCATGATTACAAGATAGCAAAACCTTTATTTAAAAAAGTGTTTCTTTAATAAAATAAGCCAGTTTTTGTTTTTGTTTTATAATCTAAACAAATATTTTGCATTGGGAGTAATTATTAATTTACTTTTAATTAATTTAAACACCTATAATTTTAATTTTAATTATATTTGTAACTTCTAATTATCTTATTTTTTTACATATCATTTATCAAATAATTAAATAAATTTTTAAAATAATAAAAAATTAAAAATAATTAAAATATATTGTCAAACACGTCAAACCAAAATATTCTACACATAATTTATAATTAAAGGAAGTCATAAGTATTCACACAAAAAAACGGAAATCATATGCATGTCGATATAAAATATATTCTTTTGCAGAACAAAAAAAAGTAAAGGTAGAAACCATTCTATATTAGTAAATAGAGCAACAGTCTAGTATATACTTATTTTCTTCCTCTTGTAAAAAAAACATATTTTTTCATATAATAATAAAACGATTAATTTAAACCAAATCAACACCAACTTTATCTCACATTTACAATTACCTTTTTTACAAAAATGGGTTAAAAATAAAAACTAATTACCATAATAAGTTGGTTAGGAAAGTATTTACCAAAATGAGTGATTTTTGTCACTGAGAATATAAGAGGCATCATCTTGAATGATATTTGTATTTTTTGCTCATGTAACAGGAGGCACTACCCTGATCCTATTAGGTATTTAACGTTGGCCAAATTGATGTTAAATACTTGTTTAATAACTAAATTTCATGACACATTTTCATTCAATTTAATGTTGGTTAAATCACATATATTTGTTATCAATAAAATAAAATTGAAATATATACAAAGAATTAATTAAACATGTTTATTTTTTTCATTTTATATTTTTAGCACTTCTAAATATAATATTACCAAACACTTATTATTCAAGTTAGGTTAATAACTTTCATTAAATATATAAATGAGCTATCTGATATTACAATAATCATCCATCAACAATAAGAAGAATATAGAAAATTACTAACTACAAATTTTCAACTGACTTTTTCAACTAATTTCATTAAATATAACCTTTGTGTTTTTCTTTCTTCTTTTTTAATCCATATGAATGGAACTCAATTACAAGGAGTTTAACATTTTCACACATTGTGTACCCAATTGAACTAAACCCTCGGTAGAAAGTTCTGTAGTTTAACTCTCAAAACTCAACCCCCAGAATATAATAATGTTTAGTTCCACTTTTGATAAGTAATTTAAGGAATTGAATTAGTTGAGTCACTTTGTCTTAAATTTATAATAATTAAATACTTTGTTATTTTACCAATTTTTTTACACCCCGTTGAATAAAGGATTGATCGTGGCACGAGAAACACAGATCCCGTCTCTGAATATATATTTTTCCTGTTGGAACCTCAACACAAACCACTTCATACACTTTTTGTTCCCGTACATTAATTTGAAATAAAAATATATATTTGGATTATATATTATTGTTGTTGTTTGGAGATTTAAAATGCTTGTAAAATGATTGGATGTAATAACATACAAAAGCAGGATGATTCATCACAGCCAAAAGGAGACTCCTAAAAAGCCCTATCCTAGTTAGGGCATGACGATGTGTTCCCAGTTGTATAGAAGGTCTCAAATGAATTTAAATGAGGAGGACGTGGAAAGTTAAGCTTAAACGAGTAATCCATAGAATATCCAAACTTTGTAAGAATGATATGCAAATTTCATTTTCAATATGACGAAATCCCATGCCCAATGCAAGCATAAAATTTCTGTGGGGGGCAAAATGAATATTTAAGACGGAAACATTATTTTTAAAATAAAAATTAAAAGTTGTTTTTACTAAAATCAACAAATTTCACGTATGATAATAGATGGATTCCAAATTTTGCATGTGGGATGAAGAATCATCTTTGTTAGGAGAGGGACCTGCAAAACAAAGAAAAGACACTCCGACGCTCAAGTAAGTACATTAATTAATTATTAAAAAATAATCAAGTGTATAAAAGTGGAGAATTTTCGAGGATGTCTCGGATAAGTGTGAGATGAGTATGAACTGAGTAATCAGTGAGCAAATGTAACATTTTTAAAGGTTTAGAGAAAACCTGTATTTATAGTGTGAAGTATGGGCCTTGGGCCTTTGTTTATAAGATAATCTGTTGATAAGGTAACAGATAATAATAGATAAATAACAGTTTGTATATAACTGGAAAGAAGATAAGGTGTTTGTATTATCTTGAATATATATAATAGATAAGTTGTTGCAGTCCAAGAGCTTCTGGAAGCTAAGTATATGGACATTCGCGTTCCTGTAACAAGGCTGACTCGGAGGGCAGACAAGTTGTACTAGTCGTGTTCGGGTTGACACTTAAGGTGGAAATATGCACGATTATTGTAGCAGGGCGGACACGGAGGATGAACACGTGTACAATGACCCTACAGTGATGTCCACATGTAATTTTACCAATTTGTACAGTACATAAGCCCGCAGTCTCTGAGCCAATTTATGAGCGAAAGAGGTTGAGTAAGCATTGATGATGAATGTCTAGTGTCAAGGTTGCCAAATGTTCTTTGACAAATGAAAAATATTGTTGAGCTCGAGGAGCCCCCCAAGGGTGGACAAGTGATGTCTAATGTCAATGCTGATAACTTCATAAAATGATGTCGAGGCTCCAATTTGGATAGAGTTGTCCAAATTACTGTTGTTGAGTTATTCAAGGTGAATTGACTCGTTTTGCAGATAAGGATGGACATGTTAGATAAATGAAACGTCAAGATTAAGAATCTCTGTAGATATCTGATCGTTGATGTGAGCCTTGAAAATAGACGTTACATCCTTTAAATGCTTGCAGGCATATGCCACCCACGCACCATTAATCGTGCATACGTGTCACTCAAGAAGTGGCCATGTATTGGAGAACGTGCGCAATGGACAAAATGGAGTCAATCGTGGCGTAAGCTTCTAGGGACGTTTCAAATCCTGCCAGTAACCGTCAAGTTTCATTGTGCATTTAAATAGACTGAACCACTGTCATTTTCCTACCACCATTCCTGCATCCTTGCTTCTCTGAGCTTCCTTTTGCTTTCCTGCACCTCTCCTTGCTTCCATCTTTCTTCTGCCTAAGGTATTCTTTCTGAAAAATGTATGTGTCTCCCCCTTCTGATTTTGATTTGGGTATGGGGAATAGTGATTCAAGAGAGTCAGTGGAGCAGTGCGTTAAATGCGAAGTGACTCCATTGGTGACTCTTCCAAAGACGACACCCGACGACACCCATGGTGGAACCTCTGAAGGGTCCTTCTTTTTCAGGAGGGTGAGTTCCCGTCAGGTTGGTGAGGGTACTTCTCGCCCTCATCAGCAGGCAAGGCCCTTCGTCGCCCCTCGGGTAGGCGAGCCTCTGCCACTAACCATTCTACCAAGACTCGGGTTTTGCAAGTTTGAAGAAATACCAAGGACGCGTCCATCCTAGATTTTGGCACTGGAGGTCAACCAAAACTTGGTTTTACAAAACCTTGACGGTCTACCAAAGTTTGGAATTATGAACCTAGAGCTGGCGAGGTTAACCAATGACTTGGCTTTATGAACCTTAACGGTCTACCAGAGTCTGGAATTACAAACCTAGACCTAGTGAGATCAACCAATGACTTGGCTTTGCGAACCTTGACGGTCTACCAGAGTCTGGAATTACGAACCTAGAACTGGTGAGGTCAACCAATAACTTGGATTTATAAACCTTAACGGTCTACTAGAGTCTAGAATTACAACCCTGTAAATTACCAAGAGCAAGTCTTGGATTTTGTAAGATACCAAGGGTAGACCTTGGGTTTTGTTGGAGGTCCCCCTAGGGTGCTACCAAAGGTCGGCCCTAGAGTTGAAGACCTGTAATCGACCAAGGGGCTGCCTTGGATTTTGTTGGAGGTCCACCTAAGGTGCTAGCAATGGTCGGCCTTAGGGTTTTAAGAACCTTTGGAGATTACCAGGAATTAGTCCTGGATTTTGTCAAGGTTCGCCGAGTGAATGGATTTTAAGAACCAGTAATTGACCAAGGGGCTGCCTTGGATTTTGTTGGAGGTCCTTCTAAGGTGCTACCGAAGGCCGACCTTAGGATTTTGCAGACCTTTTGAGAGTACCAGGACGTTTTCCCCTTGGATTTAGTAAGGCTCATCAAGGATAAACCTTGACGAGTAGTATTGGGACATGATCCTGGGTTTTGTCAGGGCTGGACTTGGGATATTGTTCAGGTGATAGTTCTTCAAATTGATTATGTTCCTGCAAGGTTAACATAAGCATATGTAAAAGAAAAGAGAAATATGCTTTATTAATATTGCAATAATGTACATATTCCCTTCATTATTCCTCAAATGGGTCTCATTAAAACCTCTCAAGCCAAAACCCAGTGGGAAAAATACTTGAATAGGAAAAAGAGTACACCATCCAGCCTTCAAATCTTAAATTGTAGTAGAACTTCAGGTGGGTAGCATTCCAAGTTCTTGGAATGTCTTTGCCACTTAGTTCCTGCAATTTGTAGGCATCATTATCCAGGTTGGTGATAATTCTGAACGAGCCTTCCCAGTTAGGTCCAAGCTTGCCTACGCGGGGATCTTTTCTGGCTTTACCCCAGACATGCCAGACTAGGTCGCCTGGCTAAAAGGTTCATGGTTGAACCGTAGTGTTGTATCTTCATGTCATTTGACATATCATAGCTTCTTCCCTTATTCTGGCCATGTCCCTAACTTCCTCCACTGTTTCTAAATCAACTTGCATGTTCTCTTCATTGTACTGTTCCTGAACAACATCCTTCTTGTTGACGTTTCCCCTAACTCGACACAAATCATGGCGTCAGTGTCATAAGTGAGCCAAAAGGGAGTTTCATGAGTAGTTGATTGTGGTGAGCAATGATAAGCCAACAAAATTCTTGGGAGTTCTTCCTTCCAGAATGTCCATCCTCTATATTGCAAATGGCCATGGAGAAGTGATAGTGTGAAGGTTGTCAGGGGGACCCCGTGGGACGTTCGTGAATTCCTGACACCTTTTGCACTTTCGGGTGAATTTGAAAGCATCAGTCCTGAGTGTTGGCCAGTAGTATCCTGCTCAAACTACTTTGGTGGCAAGGGAGCGTCCTCCTATGTGAAGACCGCAGATCTCTTCATGAAGTTCCCTCAGGATGTAATCTGCCTGTTGGTTGTCCAGGCACTTAAGTAGAGGTGTAGTCAACCCTCTTTTGAACAGTTCGCCATCAAGGATGACGTAGTAGCTGACTTTCCTTTTTAGTCGTCGGGCCTCATTTTCATCTGTCGGCAGTGTCCCCTTAGTGAAAAAGTTTCTGTAAGGGGTCATCCAGTGAGGTTCCTCCGTATCGATTGCCATTACCTCTTGAGTGTCAATGGTGGGATTTTGGAGTGTTTCCTAGATAATGGTTTTGAGGTGCCCGACCTTCTTAGTACTAGCCATCTTGGAGAGCAGGTCAACCCTAATGTTACTCTCTTGCAGTATATGGTACATCTCAAAACACTTGAAGTTATCGATAAGTGTCTTCACTAGATGATAGTATTGGAGGAGTATGGCTTCTTTGGTTTGAAACTTGTCGGCGACTTGTCCCTAGACGAGTTGCAAGTCTTACAGCTGCTATATAGAATTTTCCTTTCAACTTAAGAGGAATTTTGCGGTCACACAAAAACCCTAATGTACTCTACTATTTCATCCACCTGCTCTAATTCTATGATTTACATCTTCATCAATCTCACCATCTTTTTGCAACATTGACCCCAAGTATCTAAACACATCTTTCTTGGGTACCTCTTGACCAAGTAGATGCATCGTGTCTTGATCACCATCTCTTACTCTCGAAAACTCACACTTCATATATTCTGTCTTGCTCTTGCTTATCGTGAATCCTTTAGACTCCAAAGTGTTTCTCCACAATTCCAATTTCCTATTAACACCATCTTTGGTCTCATCAATAAACACAATATCATCTGCAAAAAGCATACACCACGACACTTCCTCTTGAATATCTTTCGTTAGTTCATCCATCACTAAGGTAAAGAGATAAGGACTAAGAGCTGAACCTTGGTGAACACCTACTGTGATAGGAAAATACCTTGATGTTCCATTACAAACTTTCACGCATGTGGTAGCCCCATCGTACATATCCTTGATTGCATTAACACACTTTAATGCTACCTTTTTCTTCTCAAGAGTCCACCATAAGACCTCTCTTGGAACTCTATCATATGCTTTCTTAAGATCTATGAACACCATATGTAAATCTTTCTTCTTTTTCCTATACCTTTTCATTAATTGTTTCATCAAGAAGATAGCTTCCATAGTGCATATTCCTGGTATAAATCCAAATTAATTTACGGAAACCTTGGTCTCCCTCCTTAGGCGATGTTCGATAACTCTCTCCCACAACTTCATAGTATGGCTCATGAGCTTGATGCCTCTATAGTTTGAACAATTTTGGATATCTCCCTTGTTTTTGTAAATAGGCACAAGCATACTTTTCCTCCAAGCATCCAACATCTTATTTGTTTGAAGAATCATATTAAAAAGATTTGTCAACCATTTTATTGCCACATCTCCCAAACCTCTCAACACTATAATTGGGACGTCATCAGGCCCAAAGTTTTATTATTCTTCATCCTCTTTAAAGCCTCCTTAACCTCACGTGTATTAATTCTGCGCACAAATCTTCTATTCAGATCATCAAAAACGTCTTCCAAATCCACCTCACTCTTGTCTCCATTCCCATTAAAAAGTTTGTTAAAGTAGTTTAGCCATCTTTCGCTTACATCTTCATCCCTTACCAAAAGTTTTTGATTTTCATCATTGATACATCTAACTTGGGTGAGGTCTTTACTCTTCTTATCCCTCATTTTTGCAAGTTCTACCTTTCTCCCCATCCTTGCTGCCAAGATTTTTATACAAATCATAAAAAACTTTGCCTCTAGCTTCCCGCACTGCTTTCTTTGCATTTTTCCTCGCTACTTTAAACTTTTGCAAATTCTCATCATTGGGAAACTTATGCAAAGATCTAAAGCATTCCTTCTTCTATTTAATAGTCTCTTGCACCTCTCCATTCCACCACCAAGTTTCCTTTGTAAGGACTTTGTTTCCTTTACTTTCACCTAACACCCTCCTTCCCACATTTTGAACATGCATAGCCATCTTATTCCATATTTCATTAGCTTCTCCAATAAACTCCCACGATCCTTCACGTAACATGTTTTCCTTAAACTCTATATGTTTCTCCTACTTTAGCTTCCACCATCTTATCCTTGGTTTTGAGTCTTCTTCCTCAAATTAAGAACTTTGTTGAACCTAACCTCTAGAACAACCAACTTATGTTGTGTTGCCACACATTCTCCAGGGTAGACCTTGCAGTCAATACACGAATTTCTATCTTCCCTTCTAGCCATAACACAAAACTTAAATAGTTGAATCCCTCATCTCTGATGCCTAGGGTTAACCACCCTCACAAGTGGTATAGTTTTCACGAGTCGCTGTTAGAGACAATTATCGGCGACAATGTTTCTCTCTCTAAAAATTAACTAGGGATTTAGAAAAATCATTATGATTATGAACAATCCCAAAATTCTCAATCCCTCACCCCCTCCCAATCTTTTCAAGTCCAACATTGATCTCCCTAAATTCATGCCACAAAATAATCCAATGAGAAACCAAGTTGTTTTTTATACAAATTATTTCCAATAAACAAACAAATCAAAAACAAATTCTCAAAATAATCTTAGATTTTAGAATAAACAAGTGAAGAATAGGACCCCAACCAAACATAGATGTAACAGAGAGAACTTTGAGTGCGGAGTCCCTCAAAATAATCTCAGATCCGACGTTGTCGTTGTTTCCACTTGTAGCGAAGTTTCTCTTTGATAACATGCTGCTTAAAAGGGTGAAGTTCCTCCACTTCTTCCTCTTTGCACCCTCTCTCTCCTCCGCAACAACAACAACAACAACAGTTTTTGCATGCATTAGTTTTGGCCTACGAAAACAAGAACCAATACCCTTTGAAGAGTGCTCAGGATCAAACCACCTTCGAAATCTCATGCAAAATCTAATATTGAGGTTTGAAGATGCTATTGAACCAAGCACCCCCTATATCAAAATGGTTATTCCATAAGAGTGTCCTATTTTGGAATAGTTATTCCGGAATATGATTTCCGACAAAGTATCATATTCCATAATAATTATTATGGAATATGATTTTCATATTTTGGAATAGTTATTCCAGAATAAAATGAGTAATCTATAAACCTATTATGGAATAGTATTCCAAAATACGAAAAACATATTTCTGAATAATTATTTTGGATTATGATACTCTTCTTGAATAGTCATTCCAAAACGGGGGGTGCTAGGTGAAAGGGGTATTTTTATCCATTAAAGTATTTTTAGAGGTGCAAGAAGTAAAAAGAAGGGTGCAGGAAATAAAAGCCTAATCAACAATATCCGTAAACAGCTCCATGTTATCATTCCGGGATGCGCTACATACACCATGCGAATTTCTAATACACCATTTAAGATTGTTGCAGATAATCTTACGGATTCGTCAATCTATAAGATTCTTACGGATTCGCCAATCCGTAAGAGTTTTTTTTATATGGACGGATTGGGTAATCCGTAAGCCCAATCCGTTTGTTTGCTTTTTTTTTTTGGAAAGTTAAAATATATTTTAGAAAATAATGGTGCATGCAGGTATCGAACTTGTAACCTTTAAGTTATTAACACAATGCTTTAACCAACTAAACTAATAGACCAATTATGTTAAATATTAATTAATATTGATATATATATATATATATATATATCACTAAATTTATTTAATTTAAAAATTTATTATGTTAAAAATATATGTGTATTAAATATAGATTAAAAAATTTAGTATTATATGTATCAATATTAATTATTTTTTAACCTAATTGAGCTATTAATTTATAGTTTAATTTATTATTTTTTAATTTAAAATAATTTATTATGTTAAATTTTATAATAACATTATATGTTAAAATTACATGTTGAATTAATGCATGCATACATATCTGTAAATTATATGTAAAATTTAACATATAATTTACATATCTGTGAAATTAGTTAATGATATGAAATAAATTGTTAGCTACAAAAATAAAGATAAAAAACATTAAAAAAATTGTTTTAAGAATTAAAAGTGAAATTTACAAAAAGTGTAGAAATAAAAAACATATTTAAAAAATATATGTTAAATTTTACATATAACACTAAATTTTTCAATGTATATTTAATACATATATATTTTTAATATAATAAATTATTTTAAATTAAATAAATTTAGTGATATATATATATATATATATCAATATCAATTAATTTTTAACATAATTGGTCTATTAACTCAGTTGGGTAATTTTGAAAATGCACTATTCATAAATGGTGTATTAGAAATTCGCATGGTGTATGTAGTTCATCCCTATCATTCCTTACACCCTGAAATTTCACACGTAAGTGTGCTTATGAAAATTATTTATTACCTTTTTAAAAAAATTTATTGAAAGGCCTTATTAATAAAACTAGGGGCCGTGCCTCTCTAAACTTTTTAAATAATAAATAAAAAACAAAAAAAAGAAATTTAAATACAGTTAATAAAAAAAATGACAGAATAAGAAACTAACTTCATACAAATAATGGAAGGTTATCATAGGTTAGAATTTAAAAAGTTAAAAAATAAAAAAATATTCAAGGATGAAACTGTCCAATGAAATATAAACACCAAATAAGAAATATTCCCTTTGTTATTAGTATAGATAAATCTCTTAAATATTTTCTTTAATTTACACTGTTAAACTTAGTGATCAAAGTTGCGAATAAACTTTCATGTAAACTTTTTTTATTGAAGAAATAAATTATATTATTCATAGGGTTAAATCATGTGGCAGTTCACAGGTATTATAAGTGGAGCAGAGAAAATAAATTGGCTACATAGCATAATTCTCGGTTTGTCTTCAATCATATCATGCATAATGAGGCTGTTCAAGAGGTAGTCTTCCAAGGAACACAAAGGAAAAAGAAAAGTGGTGAGAAGGGGAGAGAAATGGCTATGCATATTGAAGAGTTAATGATTTTTCGTTTTCAAAGCATGATTTTTGTTTTCCAATCTCTTTCTTTTGGGAACTACATTGAAGTAGAGAGCCCCTCAGGGAAAAGATAAAAAAAGGGCGGAGGGAAGAACTGGAAAAGAAAAAGTATTGACTATTGATTGTTTTCTTTATGTGTTGCACTCAAAATTTGGCTAGCACATCATACATAATCTATGTATATCCATCTTACAAGCTTTCAACCCCCCTTCATGATGGAACTTTTTGCATGAGATTTTTCAAAATACAATTCTCAATATTCTCGACCATGTGGCCACCTTTGGAGACCACCTTTGCCTTTTGCACTCCATACTAAGATTTACAATTAAAGAAAACAGATTTTATGTACACACATTTGCATTGAACATCAACACAAGGTTTCCTCTTCCCAACATCATCAAAGATGCCCTGAAAAAACAATATAAAACAGAAGTTCACATGAGAGAAATAGTCAAATGCAGTGGTTAGGTCCAGTGAAGAAGGCACATAATAAGCACACAGGTATGTATATATTATATCAATCACTAGCATATTTTTTTTATGGTTGGATGGAATGAAGATCATCACATTCTCTATCACGTGACCTCAGTACAGAATTCCAGCCTTGGCAGTATTATAGAGATGAAAATGACCAGTGCAGAAAATATGCTCTATTCAGATGCAAGTTGCTAGAATTTTGTGACCAGTAGTATCTTAAGACCTGGCCGTATCCTGTAACTGTAGGACCCTTCAAAATATCATGGCTTCAAGTGAAATATTACCATGGATAAGTCATTGACAATTCCTAGGATGACTTCCAAGTCATCACAATAGTTTCATTAGATGATGTATAAGAGTGGTAAGGTACATTACTCATAATTTTGTTTCACATTTTCTAATTGGCTAAACCTGGTGGTCCTGGTCTAATTTCTGCTAACCAAATTTGTACATAGTTGTACTAAAATCTAGTAACTATATGAGGCAGGAGTAACCAGGGAGATAGTGACTTATGACAATACAGAATATATCTGTAGGGTTCTCTTATTATTATGTTAAGATCTACATTACTATGAGACAACTTGTCCCATGTTCCAACTAACTGAAAGAAACCTTACATTGTTAAGAGAAAGACAGGATCACACAGCATATCAAGAGCAACAAGCATGTATGTACCCCATGTAACATACAAATGGTGAACATCTGAGAACTTGGGTACGTTTTAAACGAACATCTCCCAAATCAGCTATTTGCTGATGTTAAAAAAGCATCCTTAGTGTCTTTTTTTCTATTAATTATTGAACCATGCCTCTTCGGGCTAGATCATGACTTGGTTGGCAATAAAACAAATGCTCATACCTACCCCATCACTAATCTTAGATCTCAATCACACCATCAAAAACACCTTTTTTAGCCACAAAATAATAACCCTTGGAAAATTAAATAAGGTTCCAACTATGAAATATAAATTATAATTGATGAGTGGATCAATCGTGTCCAACATACTCCCCTTATGGCTTTCTCCAATAGGTATAATTAGTGACTACCTTTTGTCACCAGTTAAAGTAATATTATTCACACAATTCTACAAGAATAAGAGTTGCTACCTTAGAGACTTGCTATCATATCAAACTAGAAGGTGCAACATTCTGAATCACTCCAAATTAATTGAATGCACATTTCCAAACCATGAACACTTAATAAAGCTAAAATGGTTTTGGTCCTATCTTATCAAAGTGCAAGCAAATAAATTGTGAAGGAGCTGATTAGAGCGGTTTTACTAAATCACACAGCAGGTCGCATTAGTCAGTGTCACTTTGTTAGGTAACCCTTAAATTAATTGAATTGGATAAAAATCTGAAGAAAAACTGATCCTTTTCTATTTTTTTTACACCATACGGTTCCTATTGAACAAACACTAATTCAACTTTAATTTCTATTGAAATCAACCTAAATATGATTTTTAAAAATAATTACTATAAAAATAAACAATTTTATCACGCATGACAATCTATTATTAGATGACAAGATAAAGAAAATCTTCAGACTTTCAATAAGTTATAATTAAAACTATAAGTCAATTTATTCTTGACATTAGGAAAATGCATTTTTTAGCCCTAAACTTTGGTAACTACTAAATGGGGGTGCCTTACCTTGCTTCTAGAAAGAAAGAAAGAAAAAAGAAATAAATGGGGGTGCCTAATGATACACTATAAAGTGTAAACTACACTGTAAACATTTACAGGAAAAGAAAATGAAAAAATAAAATAAACTGATGTACCAATTATTCAATTTATTTTAGTCTTATTTTATTCTCCTATGCCTTTAGAGAATTTTATCACGGATAAGAACCTCTGCTAACTAACTAGAGATCAATCTAAATTACACTTTTTAGAGGAAAAATAATAATTATTATTATAAAAACTAATAATTTTCAATAGTAAGATGTTTACCCGGTTCTATTCCAACTAAATTAGTATCCTCTAATACTATGGACCAACTTGATAAGTGGTGTTAATTTCAAAATCCTAATTGAAATTTTCCTCCTTCCCATAGCAAAGTTGAGATATACATGACCCCTACTCACTCGTGGAATTTCCCCTAGACCTAAACTAAAAATGCCAAGGATAAAATTATAACCAGCGAAAACCAAAAACCCCTAAAGTTCGACAGCGACATCCCCACAAGGCATAATTAAGGTCCATAACAATAAATAAATAGATAAACAAGATTTTTTTTTCCCAGAAAAAGCAAAAGTGACGTCACTGCAGAGTGTGTGTTTAGAACAGAAACCAGAGAAAGTAGTCTCACTGTCACTCCCGTAAAATGACGTCATCGGCGATCTCCATCAACGGCGTAAGACACTCCGGTGCGAACTTCCTCGCGAAGAGGTACACGTAGCTGCTCGAATTGGATTCTCTTAGCCGGCGAATGAGCTCCGGCGAGACCTCCGGGGCGGTGTAAAGATGCGGGTGCCCGTCCCAGCACCCGGTCCAGTTGACCCGGGTCAGGGTAAACCCGGTGCACCCATTCGGATCCTGCATGGACAATAGCGTCGGAAAATAATGCTCTTCGGGGTAACAAGGCTCTTCCGTGACACACGGAAGGCGAAACTTGTTCCAGAGAAGAATGTCACGCACCACCACGCGCGCGTGGCGGCGAGTGAGGATGAAGAACTGCGACCCCACGCGGAAGGAGGAGAAGGGGATTTCTGGGAGCATCGCGTGTTCGCCACGCGCGGTGTAGCGGTCGAAGAGGTTGGGTTCGTTAGAAAGAATCTCAATGAAGCTTTTGTGTGGGTTTTTGAAGAGGAAGTTGTGAGTGAATTGAAGGGAGTGGAGAGGGACGCAGTGTTGGGAGACGAGGGCGAAGTAGTGGTTGAGGGGGTCGTCGAGGAGGGCGGCGGCGAGGAGGCGGCGGGCGGCGGATATGAGGGAGGGGGAGGAGCGGGCGGTGGGTTTCGCGGGGACGAGGTGGTGGAAGAAGCCGCCGGAGATGGTGATGTTTTTGGTGGGGTCGGCGTGGATGTAGATGTTGAAGAGGCGGCGGCGGTGGTGGTCGGAGGAAGAAGAAGAAGAAGAGAAGAACTTCTCCCAGAGAGGGGAGAAGGTGAGGTTGGAGTTGGTGAGGAAGAGGAAGGCGATTTTCGGGGTGGCGGAGAGGTGGGAAGTTGTGTGGGAGGCGGCGGCGCGGCGGAAGAGGGCGAGGTCGTCGGCGTCGGGAGGGGACAAAATATGAGGAGATAGAAATAACAAGAGAGGGAGAGAGAGAAAAAAAGTGAGGGACACTAACAATGGAGATGACACCATTAGTGGGGGAAATGGGTGTTGATGGAGTTTGATTTGGTTCAGTTGGGTTTTTAGTTTCTTCTTATTTTGATGAAACTTGTTTAGTCCCTCAATTGGTACCAGAATTAATTGATAGTTCGATTTGATGATCGGTTTGACCAAGTATAATGGAGTTGAGGGTGCTTGTGTGTTTGAATTTGGGTTGGTTTGGATTTTTAGTTTCTTTTCATTTTAATGAAACTGGTATGGTATTTGGTTTTTCAGATTTTTTTATGAGAAAATTGGGGATGGGGAATGGTGGAGGAGAGGACAAGGATAATTGTGGTGTCGATGAGAACATTGGTGATGATGATGATGAAGGTGTGAGTGGGTCTTTGTTTGGACAAGAAAGGACTTCTTTGCGGAATCTGATAGAATATAAGGGAAGGGGAACTGAAGAAGCTGTAGGATTTTATTTTATTTTTTTGTGGTAAAGGAAAGAAAAAACTAAAAAAAAAAGGTAAGATTAGATGCTTTATGATGCCAATTTAATCGTGGATTTAATTACATTTTGACTTCTTATTATAATTAAAATTCAAGTTTTGTCTTATTTGTTTGTTTATTGCAAATTTAGTTTATTTATTATTTTAATTGTATAGTTTTGATATATTCACTAAGTTTGATGTTCAATCTTTTGATTTATATATTTTGTCACGTTTTTTGTTAAATATTATATATTAAATTAATAAATATATTAAAATTTCAAAATTAAAATTGAGGAGATAGTAAATTTGTGAGGAAAGCATTAAGGATGCTAAATTTAAATTTTGGCTATAAACAATTTTATCTTTCTATTCTAATTTTTAAAAAATTATTTATCAAATATTTTTTATGAGTGAATTATGAAGATAGTTTCTGAAATTATAATGATTAGTCAAATTAATCTCTAAAATTAATATAATGATATAATGTTCAATAAAACTATATACTATAAATCAATATAGTTTCTGAATTTGTAATAAACAATAAATTAGTTCTTAAAATAAATAAAATGGTATAATGATCTTAAAACTGTAAATGACTAATTAATTTAGTTCATAAAATTATAATAACGGATCAAATTAATTTCTAAAATGTTTTTTTAAATGTATTAATTCCTAAAATTAAAAAGACTTAATTACATTTTTTTTACCTTCTAATAGCTTTCAAAATTTTGTGAATTTTATCCTTAAACTTTTTTTTTTCGCTAATTTTAACCCTATTTTATTTGGTGAGTTATTTCTTGAAGTCAAATGTTTATCTAAAATTTTTTCCGGTACTCATTAATTCAAATACAGCACACACATAAAAGACGGTTTGAAATAGGAAATAACGTCACCTAAGGGGAAAAAAAATCCGAAATAGGCATTAATGCTAAAAACTGCAATAATAAATTCATTATCTCTCTTACCCTCATCGCAAGAAAGATTACAGTTATACTTTTATAGATTAATCTATATCTGTCAAAATTAAAGCTAGCTTTCTTTTCTTATAATGTAAAAGCAAAATGAATCAATATGATGCTAAATTAAAGGACTAGATTAGATTAGATTAGCCTTTCACCCTACTGAACATCTACACCGATTCTTTTTGGAGAAAATTTATGGGTAGGAGGAGGAGTGCTGATTTTTCAAAGATATGATGCAGTTTTACTAGTATTGTTTATATAATGCATATATCAAAACAGGACCACAATTATTCTAGGGTAAGTGGATAAATGTGTTATGTTGGGTTGGGTGTATGAATAAAATAATGATATTGAGGAACCAATTAGAATGCAAGGGAACAAAGTGTTAATATAAGAGACAAATATGGGGTGTTGGGAGAGAGAGGAGTAAAATAAGGGAAGTTCTTTATAAAAGTGTGAGGTTCTGTGTGTTTCTCTTCTCTCTTTTTTGCTTTCTTGGAATAGAGAAGTGAGATGCAAGAAAAGAGTGGGGAACGAACAATAACAAGGGCTTTTTTCTTTTAGCATGAGTGACAGGGAGGAGGGTGGTGGGCAGTTGATAGGGGGGACTGAGATGGAATTGATTGATGCTTTAGAAGAGAATGTATTAAAAGGAAAGAAATTAAAAAGTAGCCAATTCTTTTAAAAAATATGAGAATTATTAACATTTTTTTCTTAACATCTATTTTATTTTTAAGGCAATTCTGATTGGTTGAGACAGACTTGACCATTAAATATAAACACATGCTTTTAAGGAGTTTTTATGTGTGGCAAAATGAGTCAAGTTAGTCAAGATTAATCCTCCCATAAAATAGTTTAAGTTTTAAATTTTGAACTCAAATTAAACACAAACATTTAGTTATTGCAAAACTCCTTAAATGAGTTTTTACTAAACTTGAGCTTTGTTTTAGATAATTAAATTGAATTAAGACTCTTTTGGCATACCCACTATATTTTAAAGATGAGTTTAAAACGCATCATTTCAAACACATTCTAGTGTTGATCAAAATCTAAAGAGACTTATTAAATAGGAGTCTACATCTATAAAAAAAAAAAAATTACCTCTCTCTCTAAATATATATAACTTAATTAAATAATTAAACATTAATTTTTACAATATTAATATTAAGTAGTAATATTTTATGTATGATATAATTCTATTTTAAATTAATAACTAAGATAAACTTCAATAATAATAATAATAGCTTCTTCTTACCAATAATTAGTTTTCAAATAAAAATATGTTTATATTTTATTGAAATCCTAAATATTATATAGATATTATAATAATATTAAAAGTTATATTAATATTTATTATCAGCTTTATTAAATTTTTAAAATTGATTACTAAAAATATATTTTTTCTTACCAATAATTAGATCTCAAATGAAAATATGTTTTATGCTTTTATTTTATTTTATTAAAATCATAAATATTTTATAGATATATAAATATATATTATAATAACATTGAATATTATATTAATATTTATTCTCAACTTTAAGTTTTTGACATTAATATTATTTATATATAATTAAAAATTATTTTTATAATATGAATATTAAGTAGTAATATTTTATTTATGATATAATTCTATTTTAAATTAACAAGTAAGGTAAAATTAAATAATGAGTTATTATGTATATATATTAGTATACTCAATTTTTAAATTTTATTTTATTCAAATTAAGAGTTATTAATTTTTCAAATTATTAAAAATTATAAATTAAAAAATATTTAATATTTAATATATAATATTTTTAATTTTATTTTATATCATTGTAATATATATATATATATATATATATATATATATATATAATCAAACATATAGTAATCAAGATTTTTTTTTTTATATTTGTGTTCTCTAAAATAAATAATAGAAATCTCTTAACTATGGATATATAAGTCCCATCCACTGAACCACATTCTTTGTGTGTTTCATTTTACAAATTTATTAATGTTTTAACTTTTTCTACTCCCTATCACTATTCAATATAAATAATTTTCCCAGCATTTATCTTCGAAGAATATAGCATGCCAAGCACTTATATATTATCAAAGTTGACCAGCCAGACAACAACCCCAAGTGCTATATGTTCAACCACCACCACATAGAATCTCCCCAAATTAAAGTTGACTTTTTACACCTTCAATCTACATATGAATCAACTGAGGCTCGTTCCAATCATTTACTCAACATATTCTCTTGTTGATTTGTTTTTTAGGGGATACTCTATTGATTATTATAACAATTCCCTTGTATATTCGTCTTCTTGCTATATGCCAGTTATCTATCTTACAATAAATAAAACTCTCAACTATTTCTAGCCACGATCATCATCAATCCCTTAATATATCATTTCCTCCTTGGAATGTGAGAGCAACAACGCAAATAAGCATGGCTAGCACTTCCAATTCTAATAACACCAGTGTTTCACAAGACTTGGATGGAACATATGCATATTCTTCTGTTGCATCATATTTTGCTTTTGTCGGAGTGATCACTGTCATAAGTTACAGTTTGTATTACTGTACCCGTCATTTGCAAAATAGGCGAGGGAGCGCCATTGACAACATCAGCATCAACACCACCACCAGCACGGAGCAAGGTTTTGCCTTGACCATCCGAGTTCGCGAGGAAGAAGAAGCTACTTGGAACAGTTATCCGGTGCTACTGTACTCCGAAGCCAAGTTGCATAGGCCTGATTCAGCAACAACAACAACATCACTGTGTTGCTCAATATGCTTGGCAGATTACAAGGACACCGAGTGGTTGAAGCATCTACCTGATTGCGGTCACATGTTTCACAGGGACTGCATTGACATGTGGTTGCGGCTAAACTTGACATGCCCCCTTTGTCGAACCTCACCACTGCCAACTCTGCTTACTGGAGTTGCTCCAATGGCAACAAGGAGAGTCTAAGGTAATCTCAATTATATATGGTCATAGTATATATTATGAGCAAACATACTGGTCCGAGTAAGATTGAGCTCGAATTTATCATGTAAGATCTCGACTTAATTGAGCATGGATGAAAAATAAGTGATTAGAAGAAAAAATTTAACTAAAGTCATCAAATCTTAGGTGGAGGTAAGTGATAAACAAAAGATTATGTTCAAGTAATTTGTCTGTAAAAGTCTCAAAAGTCAACAAATTACAAAGATCCCATATGTTGCAACTACATTTAGTAAGCCATACTTATTTGCAATCATTTTGAAAGAACATTATCTATAACCTTGTAAATACTTTAATTTGTGGGAACTAGACTAATATTTATTGTACCAAATGTCATACGAGAATAGTGCATTGCTTAAAATGATATTTGTAGAGCGTGAACATGGTTCCTGTAATTTTGTCTTATAGTAAAAATATTATGGTTGTCAAAGAAGGGAGTCATTTTAAGAGAGAAACTAGTATAAATATTTGTGCTCCTTTCTTTCTTCTCTTATTCTTTTATTATTACTATCATTAAGGGAATTGAATATGTGAGGAAATGTTTTGATTTCAAACTAAAACTTTTTCGTTTGTAATTTCTCTCTCTCAAAGGACAATACCTTCATTTTGTCTTTGTTAACACAAAGAATAGATGAGACATAATGGAGAAGAAGAAGAAAGGGGACTAGGGTTCCATAACATTAGCAAGTTAAGTATGTACAATACAAAGTACAAAAGAGTACTATATATATATATATATATATATATATATATATAATAGAATGGCTAAACAATCCTAACAAATATATCTAATACTATCTAACATTCCCCCTCAAACTCATGATGCATTAGCATGAAACATTGAGAGTTTGTTAGTCAGAAAATGAAAACGTTTAATAAAATGTGATTTTGTGAACAAGTCAACAATATAACTGAAGAAACAAAAGGCAAAGTAATGATGTCATGTTGAAGATGATGACATGTGAGAATGAAAATCAATTTCAATATACTTTGTGCGCTAATGAAAGACCGAGTTATGAGCAATTTAGATGACACTCTTGTTGTCACAGTACATGGAAATGGGTCTAGAGAGAGAAACACACATGTTAGAGAGTAGCCAACGCGACCAAACTACCTTTGCAATGGTAGAAGTGATGACACAATATTCAACTTCTGTCAAAGAACAAGAGACAACACCTTGTCTCTTGCTCTTCCAAGTGATAAGTGAGTCTTCTAGGAAAATGCAAATACCTATGGTAGACTTATGATAAGTGGGTTCACTAGCCAAATCAACATTAGAGTAAGCACACTGCTCCAAGGATGAAGATGAGGGAAAGAGAAGACTCTAAAATTCATTGCATCAAAGATATCTAAGAATACAAAGAATAGTTGCCCATTGCAATGTAGTAGGAGAAACAACAAACTAACTGACAACATGCACGATATAAGCAATATCAGGTCTAGTATGTTAGAAAATTAGTATGATAATCCTGGATAAATTCAAAGAATCGTGTTCGTACACTTTCCGAACAAAGTATTTCGACCTTATTCTTGCCTGGGTTCACGAAATCCTTGTTGGGATAATTCTTTGAAGAACAATCTGCTTCTGGCAATAGAGAACAGATCAGGAATCTAGAGAGAAAGTATGATTTTCGTAGATGTTAAATCTGAGGCCAAATGACTCCTTATATAGGAGTTTTTCCAAACAATGCAACTCTTGGCGATAAACCATCGTAACCGTTGGTGATCGGAGCGGTTGGGAGTAGTTATTTTTCTTCCCTTTCCCAAGAGCGGTTATAAGTAGTTACTATTTTGAATTGTTAACCGCCTCTTATTCATAACTCATAGAGTTTAAACAAAACTCCAACAATCCCCTGGATCCCAGCCAGGGGCGCTGCCTCTTGGAACCCCGCACCGTAATCGCGGTCAATTATGCGTTGGCTCAACAAGCGTGCACTCCGCACTACCCTAACTTGTTTCCAAAGCTTAACGCGTAATCGCATTGGCCTATAGTAAATCACATTACTACTAAAATCCATAGATGACACTAAAATCACCAACATAGTAGTGGTGAGATATTTTACATTGAGCTCAGGAAGGGTGTCTATTGTTCGAGTATCAGAAAGATAGGTCTGTTCAAGAATGTTGGCAATATACTTAGATTGAGAGAAAAGATAACCTCTAGGAGAAAAGGAAACTTCAATCCCTAAGAAATAACGAAGAGGACCTATATCCTTCATCTCAAACTAACTATGCAATCCCATCCATATTATCTCATGTGATAATCATGTTATCATCATATAAGGAGAGTATAATATTACCATGAGGAGTGTTCTTCATAAACAAGGTAGAATCATAATCACTAGAATGAAAGCCAAGAGATCGTAAACCCAATAATAAAATTTCATACAAAATACGGCACCACAAAGCTCCACATCCTTGGTTTGATTCTTGATTTTCTTAATTATATGTCAAATATAATGACATTAACACCAATTACGTACTATTTCGTAGATTAGACAAACATACATGATATTAGAATCTTAATTATATATGCATCAATTTTATAGTCACACCTAGTACTTGTTTTCTTTTTCTCTTAACGTGACGTCTCTTCCTAGGTATCCTTGACTTAAATGACAGATATGTTTGGCCTTCGCCAGTTAGTACGTAACTACTACAGTATGCATAATATGTATATATACTACCACCTGCACATAATAACTCCCCCACCAGTTGCCATCTTATTCCTTTTGTCCATGAATATGATCACAGGTAACAACTGCTCAGATGTTCTTATATCATTCACTCGATATAAACTCCCTTTCCATTCCAAATACGACAAAATAAAACTCTAAGTTGACACCAATATTATGGAAAAGAAACTCAACCTCATATGGTAATGCTATTACAAAATAAGGATAATATTGATTTGGGTACGACCCTAAAGTGTGTTAGGTAAAATAAATAATTTAGTCATTAATGATGACAAAATCATTGAATTTCTCATTTGTTTTAAATATTTACGTAATATTAATTGTAGAAAACAATTGAGATCGAATACTTTTTTTTGCCAAATTATTGAGATTGAATACTCACTACTACAAAATGGACATTCTATTACGCACAAATAACGTCTGTCGTCCAAAAACCAACCTTGTAGCAGATACGATGACAATTTTATAATTTTTTGGTAATCGATACAACAATGATATCGATTCATAGAATAACCGTCGTTATTTTCTATGATACAAATAATAACCGTAGTTGTCTTACAAAGTTCAAAGTCGATTTTCTAATGATGAAGTACTTCATCATGTGAAATGAGGTGTTCGCTTTAATTATAGGAGCTTAACGTAGATAAACTTTATATCAAATATTCAAGCGAATTTTTTACAAACTTCCGCAGCATATTTTAAATGGAGGCTAATTAACGTTAGAAAGAAAAAAAGTATATCCACCTGTTATTATCTAATTTAAGAACTTGAAGACAAGAATATAAGGAACTTGAATTTTAATTTTGTCCACTCCATATATTGAAACTTTGCCTAGGATTGCTTTTGAAGTTTATTTCTTATCCCTCATTCCATCTGTGTGCAAGGAAATTGATTCAAAAGGATCATGAACAGCACTTCCAATTCTGATCATATGGCATGAACAACCCTTCAGAGGAGCATAATGGATCATATGCATATTACTCAATAGGGTTATCTCTAGGGATTCTCCTAGTGATCACTCTCATAAGTCTCATTTCCTTTTACTGTAGCCGTAGGCTTGCAAAACAGCCAAGTAAGTGTCACTGCCAACACCAGCATGGAGCTTGATTCTGCCTTAACTATCCAAGTTCATCAGCAAAACACTTCTGTGAACAATTATCCAGTGTTGTTGTTCTCCGAAGCCAAGCATCGTAGGCCTGATTCAGAAACAATAATATCATCATGTTGTTGGAAATCGACAATCACACACAAATCGAAAAAACAGAAAAGAGAATAGGGAAGAGAAATATGACACAGTATTTTATCCTGGTTCACCCAATGTAGGCTACGTCCAGCTTGTCTGTACTATAATCTCCTCACCGCCATTCGTTACAAGTCACTCGGTTTACAAGGGGAATATAAATAGGATTAAAAGAAACCCTAACAGTAGCTATTAATGGGCCCTAGCCCAAACTACTAATAAAAGTAAAATATTACAAAGAATCAGAGGCCCACAACAGTACCTAGCCTCTACGGGTTGGCTTTCTGCTGACCCCGCCAACAAGAAGGGTTGTCATCTGACTGCGAAAGATGAGCCATATCCAACACATGTTGCTCAAAATGCTTGGCAGATTACAAGGACACGGACTGTGTGAAGCTTCTTTCTAATTGTGGTCACTTGTTTCATAGAGAATTCCTTCATATATAGGTGGTTGCAGGTAAACCACTCATGCCCCATGTGTCGAAATTCGCAATTGCCATGTCCTCTTTCAACTCCTCTTGCTGAAGCTACTCTTTTGGTAACAAGACGTGATTAAATAGAAAATTTTAGAACTGTAAGGTTTTAAACTCTGAAGTATATAGGTACTTCTAAAAAATCATGTTGTACACGTACCGGATTCATTGGATATTCTTGGGTATGTATGTACATTTTTTTTAAATTGGATATTAATTTTTTGAATAGGTATAAAATCTGTAACCAAGTTTTATTTGTTCTAAGAGAAACTGAAGCACATATTTTTTTATTTATTCTCTGCAAAGAAACAAGTTCAACCCTAAGACTTAGAGAGTTGAAGATTTATTTTTTATATATAAAAGAATCTTCCTGTTGTACTATAAATTATTCTCATTTGTGTTTTTTATATCATTTATAACTTGAGTTTTAATAGTTATTTATTATTAGTATAGAAACTTTTACACTGTTAAATAATTAAAATTATTCTTGATATGACTTTTAAAAATAAACTTATCATATATATATATACTAGTCTATGAATAGGTGACATAATAAAACTAATTTACAAGTGAGTGTATAATCTTTTTTTTTTTAATTTTAATTATGCATGCTTATATTAAATTCTATATTTATATATAAACATATACATTTTTTAAAATTTATACTAATGTACCCGTACTCTAGATTTATAAAAAATCACATATCTCATCCCAAAAACTGGTATTTGATACTGGTTCCATACCAGTATGAATGTAACGTAAGTTTTAAAAAACAGTCCCTAATGTTAATTTCGACCATAACTTAAAAATTTATAAAATATTTGTGACCGCATTCGTCATATTTTACGTAACAATATTATAACTGCGATCACAATTTAATTAAAGCCTTCTGTAACCATATATAATAGGCTATTGCAAGTACCCAAGGACTAAGGAGGCAAGGACTCAAACTCAACGATCGTTGTTGGATATGGACTCATGGGAACCTATTAATTTAAGGAGGTTGCAACTTGGTGAATTTTGGCTTAATTATTGGTTTTCAATGTAAAGATAGTGCAAAAAGAAACTTTTAATATTTTGTTCAATGAAGTGTAACGGAGAAAATGTCTCTTTGACAAATTCAGAAACGGAAACCTTTGCAAGATTGAAAAATATATCTAAATATTGAATTTTATGACTTATGAGAAGTAGCTTGTGTTTTTGTCTGCAAGCTTTGAAGCACAAGACCAAAAATTAATATGTAGCATTGGTATCATATCAGCTGTATGCCTACAACTTTAAATCCTGTTGTTAATAAGCTACATCGTGGGGGATATAAATATTGACCTAGAGGTTGAGAAAGGGACTTAAGGATGGAAGGAGAGAAAAAAAAAAAAAAGATTACAGATTTGAATTCCACATTAATATTTTTAACAAAATCAACAATTATCGATAAAAAATATTCTAATGATTTTTTTTAAAATAATTTTTATATAGTAGTTTTTTAGTTTTCCATTCAAGATTTGTAAAATACATTATTTAAAACCATTATTTCGTTTATTTTTTATAATACACCCGCTACCCAAAATATCCCATTAATTTCATATTATCTATGGTTTTTATTGTTAGTTTAGTTACTTTTAACAAATAAAATTCAAATTAATACATTATATACATAAAAATACCATATGTAAAAATTAATTTTTCAAAATTAATTGTCAACAAGTAATGAAGTTTTAAATAAATTTAAAATTATATTAATATGAATTTTAATGTGATCGCTTTAAAATATATCATACAAAAATAATAATTAAAAATTTGGATATTTTAAACATGTATAAAACTTGAGAATAATTTATTGTAATACATTTAAGATAATATTAATGATAAGATTGAGAGATCAAATATTATTATTATATACTTTTATTAATTCCTATATATGATAATAGTAAAACAATTGAACTGGTTTTCCTTTTTTTAAAAAAAACAAATTTTCTGAACTGCTTTCTTTTTGAATTTTCAGTAATTAACAAAAAAAATACTATAAAAGAAACAGCCTATTTATGTATATTTTTACGTAAATTTTACTTGAACAACATTAAATACTATATTAATGTTTTATGAATTTAATTTAATTATATATTTATATTCAATTTTTGAATGTTATGTTAAGACCAATTTGATTGTTGATTCTTAAAATATATTTTATAAATTAATTTTATAGAATATTAATTGAATAAAA
>PYAF01000970.1:445088-481824 GCA_007407185.1 Glycine tomentella | reverse complement strand
ATTTTAATAAATAATTAATTATATAAATAGGAAATAGACATAAGTTTTTATTAGTATTAACACACATATATATATACACATGTTTTGGAAATAAAAAATTAGATATATTAATATTTCTCAATGATGTTAATAATATATAGTTTCAAATAAATTTCATGCATAACTTTGTTTTAAGGGAAAGTTCATGCATATCCAAAATATGGTAGGAAAACAAATCCTGAAATTAATGTATCTTAAATTTATTCAATTTCTGTATAAGAAACATTTATAATATTTTTTAAAATGATAACTTTTTACCTGTATAAATCTTAAATACTATTGGCTTCTCTTACCATGAATAGTTTTCAATTGAAAATATCGTTATTGTTTATTATTTTATTTTGTTCAAATCTTAAATGCTATTATGGATAATATATAGTATTAGTTTTACCTTACCCAAAATTAGTTTTGAAAAGAAAATATATTTAATGTAATAGGATCCCCAACATGGGGACAGGTGAAGGCTTGGATTTCAAGATGAGGAATAGCACAAAAAAAAAAAAAAAAAAGAGGAAGCTTCCGGTATTAATAATAATAATAATAATAATAATAGTAATAGTGGTAATAATAATTCACTTTCATTTATAATTGTCAATTACAATTTTTTCATGTTTGTAACAGTCAAATATTAAATAATTTTTAACTAATATTTTATTGAAATTATAAGTTCTCCTAATTATCATGATAAAAAAATATGACTAGACATGATTATTTTGAAAATATAATTATTTAAAAATAAGATTTATTCTAGTAAAATAGTAATTACTCATTTAATTTTAAGATTGTTATTTGAGATATATTCTTTTTTTAGATTGTTGCTTGAGCTATACCCCTTTTTAAGAAAAGTTTGTTATTATTTGACATGACAATGATATAGTAGTAATGTGTGACATTTTGTGTGTCACACCATCACTTAACTAACAAATACTAACGATAAACATCAAAGTAAAAAAAAAATTGAAAACTTTAAATAGAAAAACAAAATAAAAATAATAAGTAATAACCTTAAAAAGAGGTATATCTCAGGTAGGCAAAACATATTTTCACCCAAAATTAGTTTTAAACGAAAATGTATTTAATGTTTATTATTTTATTTTCATGTATTAAATATTTTATAAATGTCAGAATAAAATAATAATATTAATAGTAATAGTAATAATAATAATAATAATTTACTTTCATTTATAATTGTCAATGATAATTTTTTCATGTTTGTAACAGTAAAATATTGAATAATGTTTACTTAATAAATTATTGAAATTATAAGTTCTTCTAATTATCTTGATTAAAAACATGACTAGACCTGATTATTTTAAAAATAAGATTTATTCTAATAAAAATGTAATTATTTATATTTAATTTTAATGTAATTATATTGATATAATTCTAAATATTTTAAAAGTTAATGCCTTTCAAAATAATTATTCAACATTTAATAACTTTTTGTATTACATATATTTTAAAAAAATATGCTAAAAAAATATAAAAATATTTAATTTAAATAAACATGGGCCCTGGATACGTTAAAAATCTAGTTTATTTGCATGCTTGACTAAATATTATACTAATAACTTTAAATGCTATATTAGTTTCATTTTCAGGTATAAATTTTATATAAGTTATAGATTATATGTTTTCAAACTCGATACATTATGTTAATATACATTTAATTCTTTTTTCAAACATGTTTTCTATAGTATTTTACTTTTTTATTATAAAAGTCCAATTTATTATAAAATATGTTTCATACTATACTAGTAAAAAAATATTTATTTTTACTTCTACTAGAAGTGGCATGTGCAATTATGTAATATCTTATTTTGGAAGAAAAAATATTCAAACTTTATTCTGCTGGTAATTAAAAAAAAAAAAATCCAAAAGGATAGCTTATAAAGCCGTGTTTCTCACTTGCAATGATGCATTGTTAGTGTTGACATGGCAAAGACAAAGTGTTGAAATATTGGTACCGTGTTTGTATCGCTGCTATATCTGCGAAGATGGATTTGTGTTTGGTCAAGAAGGTGGAGATGATGCTAGGCTACAAATTCAGAAACAAAAAGCTTTTAGAAGAAGCTCTCACCCATCCCTCTTTCACCAAAGGTGTCTCCTATAATCAATACATATGACGACGATTCTAAATCCCATACAACGATGGTTGTAGAACTGTCGTTATTGTGTGTGTCGTGGAAAATGAGAACTTTCGACGATGGTTCTAAAAATCATCTTTGTATCTCTTTTTTTTTAAACACACCTGCAAAGATGGTTTTTGCCAAAACCTTCTTTATATATACACATACAAAGACGGTTTTTACTAAAAACCGTATTTGTATCTCCTTTCTTTTGTTTTTTCAAAATTGTTTTCTATATATACTACCAAATGAATTTACAAAAAAACACCACATTGAAGGAATTTTATTCTATAAAATAAATTAAAAACCAAATTGTTAGTACACTAAAATTTGGAATTCGACTTAACAATGTAAAATGCCGTTCAACATAAAATTATATAAAATATCATGGAACATTATATTAAATGTAAGTTACCCATCTTGTGTAGGTGCTTATTCAAATCGCTCAAGCACTGCAGAGGAAACAACCAAAAACAAGGTAAGGCTAATGGGAAAGTGTTACTACGTAGTAGAAATATGTTCTTTTGGGCTTTCCATACCTAGACATGCATTTATTTATGTAACAAAGATCAATTATTCAATAATTCAATAAGAATTGAATGTTGTAGGGGACAATTTTTTTTTAACAATGCCTCTTCCTTGAGCCATGTTGCCCACTTCATACACCAAGAAAAAAGGTTTGTATTAAAATAATCATGATTATATTAAAAAATTATTTCCACAACAATTTATATATGTAATAAGCCAAGACAAAGAAAAAATAGAATAGCTTCAATTATACAATATGTAAAATTTACTTACTTCATTACTTTCTTAATTTATATCATTTTATTCAATTTTTACTTTCACCTTATTTATGTATTTGTTTTAAAATTGACAGAGGTATTATAGATTTGTGAATTACATGTCTAACACTACAAGGCATATGACCAGCTTTGGAAAGGAGAGGCATCCCACAAATGACCCACAATCCAAGAAGGAGATGGCACCTTTCAAACACAATGCTACGAAGGTCATTCATCCCTATGACCCAATGGAATGACAGGGATAGGAATGGAATTTCACTAGGTGACAAACAAGCCAGGTCTGCAATGAATTATTTAGTCCAAATAAGCATAAACTTAATATCAAAACCAAACAATTAGAGAACACAGGAGCAACACATAAGTTCAAACAACTGATGACCATGATGAACTATTAGTAAAACGTGATCTCACACCTTCCAAAAATTGATGTCTTGTACACCAAATAATAACATCCATATGTTGGGTAGAACAAAAACAAAAATTAAACACCAGGATGAAGATTGGAATGAGCTATTCTAATTTTTGGAGCTATAGACTATTAGAGTAAGTATTTAGTTAGTAACAGATTGGGTTAGTTAACAGTTAGTCTCTCTATATATAGAGATGACACCATCCTTTTGTAATTTGTCTTTCTTTTTTCTTGATCAATGAGAAATCATAGTTTATTAAACTATATTATAGACAGATAGATAAAGGATGACTAAATCCAGTAAACCACTCTTTATAAGCAATTAATTAAAGTGCAAGGCCAACTATCAGTCATTGCTACAACGATTGATATGTTTTATTTGTACTTTGAATGTTAAAAATCTATAAAATATTTTTTATTTTAGATTTTAAAGCCATAAAATTATGATATTATATTTTTAATATTATTTTATGTATTATTTAATAATAATAATAATAATTATTATTATTATTATTATTATTATTATTATTATTATTATTATTATTTTATTAACATCGGTTTGATCACGGTTGAACCAATGAATTTTGGATTAGTGTCTTGACTAGTTACTTGTCCGATTTTAAAAACCTTGCTGACAATATATTAATGGTGTAACTTGCTAATACACTCATATTAAAAAAAATATTTATACGTAAGCAAATGCTAGAAGAATTTGTACACACTTTTTTTTAGTATAAGTGCGATAACAAATTATAAATATATATTGTCTTATAATATGTTAATGATTTAATTTGCTAACATATTCGATAATACTAAAAAATAAGTGTACAATGGCGATTATGTTGGTGGCAACGATGGTAGTCATTTCGGCGATGGCAGTGGTTGTGGTAATAATCTTTATGTAAATTAAATCTTATGACGATATAAAATATTTGATTTTCACATAAGAGAATGATTGTTTTCATTCTCACATAAGAGAATCATTCTCATGTGATACATCATATATATGTGTGTGTGTGTGAGGATGGATTAAAGTACACTGATCTAACTTTGATAACTATTACACAATTTTGTAATTTTCAATTAGATAATATTTTCTTAAAACTCACCTTTGGATTGAAGTTTTCTTTCACATAGCTCACATATGAAAAATTTTACATTAATCTAAAATCATTTGTTACTTTCGTTCATATAAATTAAAATCGACATAATATAAATATTTCAAAATATACTAAAATATGAATCATTTGATTACTCTCCTATTATTGTTCAATTTTGACAAAATTTGACATAGACTATCTTTGTATTATGTAGATATAATTAAACGGTTGGATCAATAAAAATCATATTCTATATCAAATTATAAAAATAGTGTAATAATTATCAAGGTTACACTAATATAATTATATATATATATATATATATATATATTAAAAACTATCATATATGTATTCTAGCTAGATTTTTAGAAGATTCGTATCTTATATCCCATAACCCGTACTTGTTGTTACCGCTACCTTTGGTTTCAATTGATGATAATAATTTAAGTGTCCTTTTTTATAATTTGTCTTCAAATTATGAAACAAATATTGAAATAAAAAAGATTATAAAAATCAGTATTGTTCTCACTCCTGCTTGCATGAACACAGTACAGACTTGGTCATGAGTTTACAACATCTTTTCATTGTAAATTCAGATTAGTCACATAATTCTGAAAGAATTGTCCTAGCACCATACTCTTATCAATACACACTCGTTTAAATTTACTGAAAAATATAAAGTCAGAAGACGATTGATTATATTTAAGGTGTGACCAACAAAAATTTGTGTTTTTTAATAAACTTCAGCTAATATATTATTATAGAGTATGTTTAAAAGAATATTTTCCAGTAAGTATTGTTAGCATTTTTCATTCCAACAATATTATAAAATTTTGGCTTTTATATATATATGAGCTGCCTAATTTTTCCCCTCTAGCTAGTAATTCTTAGCCTTACCAACCTGGCTAATACTGTAATGATTTATTTATAGACATTTGAATCTTAATGAGTCATAACCATTGTTGCATGTGGCTGGACAATATATGTCATGTCATGCCTCTGAACTTGCATGATCCTGCACCATATGGACAATTGCATATGTAGAACTATTCTTGGATGCAGAATATTAGAGTATGCTGCTTCTAATTACAAGGCATGAACTAACTTTGCAATCCTTTTCACTAAATTATTTGTTGAATTTAGTCTTTTTTATTTGCACTATTCACTTTGCTGTGGCTATTGTCTATGCTACTAGACAATAAGGTACAGGCTCAAAAATATCAAACATAGCTTCATTTAATTCTATACTTTTATAGTCAGAACTTTAAAAGAAACTATAAATATAATTTCTAACGTACTGGCTGTTGTACCTTTGCATTTGTTCACTGTTCATGTTGACTATTTCAACAACTGTTCATGTTGACTACATGATAATAAATTATTTGTAAGACAAATATGAATTATTCTTTAAGCGTAGGAGACTATAAAAATGTTTTACTGTTTCCAAAATTGTAATGGTAAATCCAATTGAGATACTGTAAGATCAAGCAAAAACTGATCAAATAACGAAGCAGGGTGGGGAAGAAAAACCAAAGTCAACAGCTCCCAAATCCTTCACAAGGCCCACAAACTTTTAGCGAAAAAAATTATTCACTGAAGACATAATCACTAGTGGCTTTTACAAACAATAAAGGGGTGATATTATTTCCTCCCCCACACGCGTTATTCTAAGATCAAGAAAAGAAAACCACATAATAAAGCAAAGGGGGAAGTAAAAAAAGGTGTAAATGGCTCTTCAAATCCTTCACAAGGCACATATTAGTAGCTTTTACACTGTAGCACATTTTTTAAGCCATATTAGTAGCTTTTACACACAAGATTGTGTTAAATGTAGTTATTCATAGTGAGTAAGTTTTTATTTAAGTCAAGGTTTTTTCTTTGATTTCTATCCATAAAAAAATGAAATTATTGTTTTTATACATGTAATTATGTTATATTTCTTAACTTTTTTTTTGCATAATTTATGTAACATCTACTGGTATGTATGGTAGCATGTCAATACGTGATACCTCAATTTTTTAGATCTCTAAATAAATATTGCTTATATAGCTTAAAATGAACATTAAGAACCGAAAACAATGATTTTAGATTTTAAAAGTCTAAAAGCTATAGAAATAAAAACTATTACTCACTCTTTTTTATAAAGAGTAAATTTATATTTCTTATCAATTAAGGTTGGTCTAGTTGGTAAGGAAGGAACTCATATCTCAAAAGGATGTGAGTTTGACTCCCGTTACATATATGAGAATTTTATGGATAAATAATATTTATTTTTTTAAGTCTTGAGGTTTATCCTGATACTGTTCTCAAGATCCAACTTACCTATTTTTTTTTTTAAATAGAAGAAATATATATATTTCGTGAGTGAGCTCAAATCCTCTAACTTCTTGCCCCTTATAAACAATGAAGAGATTTAAGTTTCCCTCACTCAAAAAGTCACAATACTAGTGCCTTGTTTCAAAATGAAGATTCAATGTGTGATGCTGTGCATTATGCATCTTAGTCTTTTTCTAATTGAAGCAGAGGTGTCAGTGCCAGAACCAGCACCAACACCAGCAACAGCTCCAGCGGCAGAGTGTTGCAACGTAATGGAGTTGGTTCCATGTGCTGATGCCTTCACCACCTCAACCCCACCCTCACCAGAGTGCTGTCAAAGACTCAGAGAGCAACCAAGACCATGCATTTGCCAGTACATGAAAGACCCAACACTTGAGAAGTTCATCAACACTTCCAATGCAAAGATGGTTAGTGACAGTTGTGGCTCCCCAATGCCAACTAATTGTTGAGTATACAGTATCGAGTATGTATATAAATTAATATAAGTGGTGTAATTTATGAGAAAAATCTGATCTTGTGGTTGTTGCTTAATTTTCTTACTTGTATATAGTAGCTAGTGCATAGTGCATTTTCTGTCGTAGATGATGATGATTCATCTAAGTTTTACTACTTTATAATAGTGTGATTTCAAAGGTAATATTGCAAAGCCAACCTAATTACGTCACCATGTATTTTCTCCAGATTTCAAAGAAAATTTTATTAATTTCGCCAAAATTAGAATAAATTCTGGCTAGATCATTGTCTTTTTATATGTATTTATTTTTTATAATTATTAGAAAAAATATTTTTGAAAAAATAGCATCTAACCTGTTATACAGTGACTACAAATAACATTGTAGTTGGTATAGTGGAACAAATTTATGTACATCATATTTCTTTAAAAAAATTACTATTTTAGTTTTATTTGTATTTTTTGTTTCAAAGAAGATATTTTAAATTATCATTTCTCACTTGCACATTATATGCTAGATTTATATAAACAGATATTTTTTACATAGATAATAATAAACATATATTAGTTTTAACATGACCCTAAGATGCATAAAAAAATAAAACATGACGCTAAGTTGTGTTCGCAATTAACAGGGATATTTTTAACGTGATTATCATTGGTCCCGTTATATAATACTACTTTCTTTTGTTAAGTTGTCATTTCTCGATCACGTACACATTATATACTAGATATTAAATAAACATAACAAACTAAGTCATTTGTAATTAGTGTACGAGAAAAAAAAGTTATGTATTTCATATCATCGAAAGTTATTAATAAGTTATCAACTATATTAGATTAAAAAAATATCATTTCTAAGACAACTATATTTCTCAATTACTATATACTTTCAACATGATTATCTTAGCTTTAATTCAATATATAATGTTCTTTATATTAAATTTCCATCTTACACCCTGATATTAAATACTAAAAAATTCGTAAATAAATTTAGCAAACCTAATATTTTGTAGTCCGGATATGGCAAACTTATATTCTTAAAAGTTCTCATTAACTTTGTTCGATTTTCATCCTAAGTTCAAAAGAATGCTAATTTTGTTCAAAACGACAAGAGTGATGAATGCTTCCTTCTGTCCTTTGTGCTACCAGTGTGATGAGTCATCAATTATTAGGATGGCTCAACATAGTGCTTGTGAAGCTGCGAATGTTACTAGAGTGTGAATCCCTGCATTGGATAATTATGCACTGTACCAAGTGCATCACCTAATTGGAAATGGGGGAATGGAAACACTGATGGTTCAGTGTTCTCCGTGGGATTAAAAATCAAGTCATGAATGAAAATATCACATTCTCGAGAATCAACGATGTTAAAAATAATTTTAAAAACTTGTGCCAAACATGAAAATGTCATGCTCTTTAGTTAACTTTCTGAAGAATAACTTTATAATCCTTAAAAAAACGCACTTAAGGAATGTAATTGCTTGCCTAATTGTAATATAAAGTTTCGCTATGGTGTTTTTCCTGAAGCAATCCAACCAGACGTTTATAACACAAGGTGAAAGAGCAAGACAGCAAATCAGCATGATCAAAGATAATTCGATGATGAGAAACATCAGGAAAAATAATGTTTTCCTTTACGGTAACGAAAACTAAGATTAAGAAAGGCACAAGGGCAATTTACATGTTAGACCCTGTAGAAGCATTACACACTTCCCCATCCTCTCGAAAAAGCTTCACCAACTGAAGCAAATATAAATCCCACAATGGTGAAGTGGCCCATAGAAGAGAGTTAAGTATACCTACATTTCTATACCTTCTATACAAAACCCAACCCCAAAATGTCATGTACCACTACCAAATGACAAGGGAATTTCAAATTCAATCTCCTTTCAAAAGATATGTTTGCTCAAGAGACGAGTTTAAATCACTATTGAAGGCTATACGCCACACCCACCACCTCAGCTAAAAAAGTTATGGTTTCAACAGACTACCCTTTAGAAGATTGGTAGCTTCTCCACTCTCCTCGTTACCTTCAGAACGCTTCAAGTGAAGCTGGCATATGGTACAATTAAATTGACTGGTCGAGATGAAACGTTTTTCTAATCATAGATTTTTACGGCCTTCTCATGACGATTCTGCAAAAATTAAGAAATAATCATTGTAAGCTTCTGAAACCCGCAATAAAATTCATTACAGTGACATTACAACCATCTAACTATTTTGCCATTGCCATTTGGGGGGCGGCGGGTAGTTAGGAGCAAAGATCTATCACGAAATAAGATTCATGTCTAGAACATGAGTTCAGATGAGCTCTTCCTTTTCTATTAAGTACATATTTTTATTTAAATTTTCAAATTTAAAGTTTCTGTAATAAATTTCCTCCTCACTGACTCATCATCCACCATGTGATATACCCATTTTATGATGGGGAAAACCAACCCACCCCCACCACCCATTCCTCAGAAATGAGGAGCTAGCTTCATGATTATATTATACCTGATTGGCTGCGTTCGACCTTTTTGAAGCATTGTCGATGTGTTCCAGTCCGAGATATTGCTCCCATGCACCATAGATATCCCTTCTCTAAACAATAAAACAATATGACTTAATTTTGCATAAAAGGGAAAAAAAATTGAGTTACATTGACAGCCTCAAACTCAAACAATCAACCAATCGCAAACAAAAGGTAAAATCACAGAGGAGAGAAGATGGACAGACCTGAAACCGAGTGGATACAATATCTGAATCTTGAAGGTACTCGGGACGACCAAACGACAAAAATGCAAACTTCCACTGAAGAAACAAGCAAGAGAATAAATATTTAAACATTTTAGAAAAGCTATAAAATGTTTACAAACCAAAAGATTTGGTCAAACCTATATGTAGTTATACAATATTGGAACATTTTACAAAGTATTTTAAAATTCAATAACTAGACAATATTTGTAAATATACAAACCTATGTATGCCTTACTTAGATTTGATGCACTATGAAGCATGTAATAAAGTTATGTACATAGATCACTTGGAATTATATTGTATTATGTAATAACAATTTAAATTATACTTATACCTATTTGGCAAGGACACAATAATGTTTCAAAATACCACTAAGTAACATCACACAGAAAAATGACTATCGGCACTTAAAATTTAACAAGCTCAAAATTATATTGTGAAGTCAGAAATGTATTTCAAAAATCAACTAGACAGAATTTCGAGAAATTAATAGTCCATTTGATACTACTAATGTGCGCATAACAGAAACAAAATGCCTAGCAGCAGGAGTACATAGTTCATTCACGTTAGTAATATTTACCTTTGAAAACTCCTCAGCTGGAACTTGCAACTTTTTCTGTATTCGCAATTTGACTTCAGCTAATGTCTCACCCTCATGGATAACCAATAAAAAAGGATGTCCGAAGTTCTGAACTTGCTGTTGTTTTCAAAGAACATAACACAAAAGAAAAGAAAGTGCAAATGTTAAAAAAAATTAAGGTAGTAATTTTAGAGAGAGAAAAATATTATTATATCAAGACAGATTTAGTGGCAAAGCACCTGATTTTGAGTTGTGTCTTTCAAGAAATGATAAACATGGATCAACCGATCATGCGGGCCAAGGTTTTTCTCTTCTTCACGAATCTGCAGCAATAGGAAATTGAAGATGAGACTTGGAAAATGAAGAATAATGTGCTAGGAAAAAAGGTATAACACCATAGACAGAAAATGACATTGAAGACAAATAGTTTGGAAATTTTGGAACTGCCAAATAGCTATGACGGCAGACTTCAATTCCTTAAATTCTATCAGAAAAGAAAAAGTTCTTTTTTCACAAATCTATCATGGGAGTGGCAATTTTCAAATTCCCTAACAAATTCTCTAGTAAAGAGTGGAGCCTGGATAGGAATCCTCCCAAACTCCTGAGATCTTTTGGAAATCGACAAGAATACACCCTCTCCACCTTCTTTGAGTCACCCATTTTTCCCATAATTTCCACTAATTTATTGGGTGTTTTTCAGGTTGAACCAAATCTCATGCGTGTCTTTGTCCACAGTCCAACCCTCTACCACTCTATTAGACGGAGCACTTATATTAGTTTGATACAAACTGAATCAGAAAAGGAGAATAGAAAAAACTTAAATTTAACAAAGAAAAGAACAGTACAAATCTTCCAGGTAATTCAAGAGACTTGGACCCTCCCACTAAAAAAGACCCTCTTAATAGGAGTTTCCTAACTAATTATGGAACCAATAAAAAAATCTATTAAAAAATAATGATAATATATGCAATTTTTCAAACTTATAAACCGAGGACCAACAAGGATGGCAATGCATTCTAATAAGCTTCTCCAATTTGACAGACACACTTAACCGGAAATGAGTCGTACTATTGGTCCTCAACAAAAAACAGAATGGTTGTCTGAAAAACGTCTCATCACTTTCCTGCTCTTCATTTTCCTTTATCTTTATAATATTTTGTTAAGAATCTTTTATTATTTTGTTTCCTCCCTCCACGTCCTTATGTTTTTCTTGTTACCATGTAACTCCAGGTCCTTATATTTAGTGTAACCAGTATATCAGATAGAGGATGCTCTTTAAAAAAATGGTGGTTGTTTGACAAGCCCAATGACGCCAATTGATCTAGTTTTTCATCTCCAGCTTTGTGATTTTTGTCGGAAAATTCTCTCCCTTATACTATTTCCCTGATTTTCCTCCCCCATCTTTATGCTTCCAGCTCCTTCTCTCAAGTAAGAAAAGCAGATCAAATGGAATGTAGTCTATAAAAATGATGGCTTTTAACAAGCTCAATGAGCGGGCTATGTCTTTTCGACATCTGTATTCTAATACGTTAACACAAGCAAACTGATATCTTACTGAAGTTATTATTATTAATTATAGCAAAAACCCCTTATTTCCAATAATATTTCGTGAACAATGGATGAACTAGACCAATACCAGGAAGGAATTGACAATGGAATAAAAAACAAATGAGAATAAAGGATAAGCAGAGCATTTCAAGGGACTGCAACCCCCTTTCAAACTAAAATACCTCTTTATCCCCCTTCCCTTAGCCTTCCTTTCTACATTTAACTAACTACCCAATAACAAACTCCCTTATCTTCTCAATATTATCCCCATTCCTACTCATTCAGACTTGAAACATTCTGTTATAACAGAACATAACTCTATCTTATTCTTGCATTCTCTTATACAACTGACAACAAAATATAATCCTATCTTGCTCATCACCATTTCTCATTATTCTATTATAATGATAATACCTATTTCTACTCATTCAGACTTAAGCCCGTGCTTCTTCTTTCTAGCATATATGTGGGTAGCTAAAATACTAAAAGATAACAACTTATCCAAACTATTAAAAAATTAAACATTATAAAACAGCATATATACAAATATTTACCTCCTCTGCTCGAAGCGCACAATATTGATCATTAATGTTCTCAATCTTTTCATTGACACGGAAAATCTGCAAAATAGATCGCAAGACTGTGAACAAAACTACCCAAAATTTGAAATATTTTCTCATAGTTAAGAAAGAAAGAAAACAGCTGCACATAAATTGCTGGAAATAGGTATTACGTTAAGCAGGTTGAAATGCCTAAATTAAAAGGCTACCATTAGCAATGTATTATTTTGTCAATGCATTGAGATAAGAAAGATAACCTCGAAAAATTCAATATTAAATGAGACAATTCAATCAAGCTAGGATTATATTTGATGTGCTCATTCAGAATTTCAGACAGCTCAAGCATATGGTCTACAAAGTGTCATGAGTTAAGGGTTTCATTATTTTCCCCAGGAGCAGATATGAGATAAAGAAAACACTAATATACTAATTACTTTGAACATACATAACACTTAAAACCCCATTTATACGGACAAGTTGAATTCTAATTCAAGTCTCACCTTATAACACATTCAGCATTTCCATGCAAGATTACACTCAAGCATATTACTTTCAAAAGTGTATTCATATAAAAATGACTTGTAGATTAACTAACAAAACTCGTAGACAAGGCACAGCTGTTTCATTGTGCCAGATGCGTTCTCAACCAAAAACTAATAAGTGGGAAAAGATATAAAATAATACACAGACAAATCAATTATTTATAGCCAATCAATGTTGCTTCATTCTTTGTTCATGTCTTTGGGTAAAGTTTTAGAATAAAAGAGAAGTCATTTGTATACTTATCTTGGGACTTTGCTTTATTTTTTTATTTTATGCATTAGTACTTTGTTTCTCATGACACCGTAATTCAATTTGTATTTTATTAATTGCACTTACTATAGAGAGAAAAACAGATAATGAAGAATGAGATTGATTAGAGTTATTAAAAGGGAAGAGAGCTTCTGTTGACGACATCATATATACTAGGGATGTTCGCAGTGTGGTTCGGTGTGATTTTAGCTTAAAATTACTCCAAACCAAACAAGAAAATAAGTGCGGTGCGATTTCGTTCGGTTTAAATTACTTATGAAATTCAAACCAAACCAAACCAGTCTTACGCGATTTGGTTTGAATCGGTTTTTGCAGGTTGAAAATTCTGCTAGTGAGTAATAAAAAAAAATGCTTATAAAGTGTGTTATAATTGGACAAAACTTGAAAAATAACTAGTCCAAATTGCAACGACTAAACTTTAAAAAAAAAATGAAACGGAGTTGAGACACGCATGGAAAGAGACACCACCGCAAACGCCGAGAGGCCCATGACGCAAATGCAGAGAGGGCCGCATGGAGAGTGATTTTAGGCGTTAGCTTTAGGCATTAGAGGAGAGAATGAGAGACTGAGTGTTAAGTGTTAAGTTTAGCATTTTAGTCATAGTGAATGACTGTATATAAGTGTCTTTTCACAAAAGCTTAAACGTAAACAACATGTCATACACGTATATGAGTCCTATGATAATTAAGCTAGTGAGTGTGGTTCGGTTTGGTTTCTGCATGCCAAACCAAAAACCGAATCAAACCACTCAGTTTGGGAAAAACAAACACCAAACCAAACCGATGCCCTTCAGTTTTTCTGCGGTTTGAGGATTTTTGGGTCAGGTTGGTTCAGTTCTAAACACCCCTAATATATACTACAGAAGCTCAACTGATGTGACAATTACAATGTCTGACAGTGACAGTTATAACTGACTGAAAAGTACAACTAACAAACCAGTGGATACAGTTATTCAGAGTTATTCACTCACATTTTTAATCATTCTGTATGCTCTCTTTCTATAATTTTTAAAATATTGGCACTTTTGTTCTTTACAAAATATTGGCATTAATTTTAAAAACCATGTTTGTGTTATTTGAATTAAGTTTGTAATTTCCTTTTATGGACTAGCTGTATTGCTTCAATGATAAGCCTGAAACACCTCAGCACCTGATCACATTTTCATGAATACCATATGAATTCACTTTTCACCTCATGAAGAGCAAGGGAAATCATTTTCACTACTAATAGGGTAATACCAGTATCTGAAAGTGAGATTAAAAAACTAAATTCTCCACACCTTATAGATCTTGTGATAGAAAACTTCAAGTAATCTAAGTTCTGCATCAGGATGTGATAGACCTACCTGTCTCACAAGACAAAAAACGTTAGTTAACAAATTTACCATAAAGCAAAATTCACAACTGTATAGCATACATTACCACCAAAATGTGACCCAAAACCATATATCATTTTTTACACATAAAAGTTCAATTAGAATTTGAAAGAAAAGGTATAGAGGTTAATGATTAAGGAATCCACAGACCAGAAAAAAACCACAACAAATACAATAGCAACAACAGTGCTATAAAAGTAATCAGTAATCAGAGTAAAAGAGCTCTCCGTTCTCTTTGCATGTCCAAAATACTGATCCCCTGTATTAGAGTATAAGTTGTGATAATAGTTTGTGTTTGTAATAGCAGCAAGTGTCTCTATCATGCTGAACTGGCATGACAGATAGTGATTTGTTTATGTTAGTTAGGATTCTAACTACTAACTGTACACACACACACACATGTACACATGCTTCATTCTAAGAAAATTTCAGTTTCCATTAGATTTTCTCTTATCTTTGGACTTCTACACCCTGAAAGAAACTATGGGACATGTCGCAGCAGATGGCAATACTCTGTTGCCAATGTTGAAGTTATGTGATTTTAGGCATGGGGAGGTAGAGGGATTAAAGATAATGAAACACTAATTGATATGAACTGATATATAAATATAATGAAATTATTACAATGGGTTGATGATGTTCATAAAACCTAAAACACAAAGCCTTATTTATACTAATCATAATTCTAACTAGTTAAGAGAACCCTTTGTAAACCATTTAGATAAGACTTAAGGAAATATAATCACAATAACGATTAGAATAAATACGGGTTATTGCTACTTTACGTTTAATACACACATTAACAGACTGTAATATATTTTATTACATAATAGATCATACAGTGCCTTTCTCTGTTCTCTACCCATCAATGTCTGTAACTCCAAAATTTGAACAATTTCCAATTCTTTTCTTGTTCTTCCATTATTCCATATGGGATGGAGAGAGGAAGAGATAACCTATAAATTTAGTGAGTTTCTGTATACAAAATTTAAGTAATGTGTTAGTCTGTATACATAATAGATCATACAGTGCCTTTCACACAGTAAAAGCTTTATAGCATTAGACTTCCAGTTTTTGGCATGTGTTGCACTAAAGTCAAACACTATAAGCATATGAAAAGTTCTAAAATTGAATTGCTTCCACACCAATTATCAATGGTAACTTACTATCCGTCTTAAAAACTCTAATACAAAATAATAAAAAATAAATAGGCAGGAAAGCTAAAAGGCCTCAACAAAATTATAAACTTTGATTGTGTCTACAGAATGTCTATAATCCATGTGCCTCAACAAAATTTATCAACTTTGATTGTGTGGGTTTACCATCATACCTTTGATTTAAGATCATCAATTACATCTGACACAGTACTATGTCTCGGTAATCTAATAGTATGAATTACAACCTGAACAAGGATAACTCAGTTAGAAATATAACACCGGTGGAAAATTATTGTGTAAAAATTGAAAGTGGTGACTGACAGAGCTTACTTCATCCTTGGTAGCATGATGGAAAGCAATTTTAAGAGTTTTTAGGCATTGCAATTCTGGCAGAGGGATATCCAATACTTCATAGTATAGAATATCAGAAGTCTAGAAGCAAAACCAAAAGACATCAGTTTAGCATATTGCAAGCTTATGCAAATAAAAACCCAAACAACTTGAACCCATGCAACATTATGCAAATAGAATGTAACAAAATCGATTGCAAAAATTTTGCACTGTCAAACAACAGACCTGATTAGAGTGAATCAGCATGTCTGTCAAATGTTCCATTCCTCGGTACTTGATAGATTGTGCTTTAGGTTGCTGGGAGTAGCAGTTATGAGATGTGAGACTGATTTTAGAAGGGTCATTCAAACCAATATGTTGAGCAACTTCTTCAACAACATTGTCATAGGTGTCAAGCTTTGACCTAGATGATCAAAGAGAAAAATTGAACTACCAGATATACTTTAATCATTTATAATAGAAAGAGAATATTAGATTTAAAAGAAACTAACAGCTCAAGACTAAATTCATCCTCCTTTGGTTTCTCCAAAGTCCTAAAGCGAACAACCTGCATATCAAGGCAAAATAACTAATTGAATAGGTCAAAATACTTTACCGTACAGAAATAATGTCCACATAGCAGGAATTAGCCGCGACTGAGACCAACACTATGTTGAATGTTTTAACTTTTACAAGTACAAGTCTAATGAAATCAATTAAACTATGAATATGTTTGTTTTTTATGTCTTTCATAATTGGAAAAAAATGAGGAAAGATCAAAACAAACCATTTGACACATAGCAATTGAAGAAAAATATATCAAGCCCAATATAAAATTCAACACAACAGCATCCAATGTGTACAGAAACAACCATCAGTGACTTCCCCAAAATAAACCACAAGCTGAATATCAACAAAACATGTGATTTTATTAGGAGAAAGCAAACTACAACTTGAACAACAAAAAGGCTTTTTTGGTATGGAGTCTAGACGGCATCTTATCAACGGGTGTTGAAGATATAAAACTACCATGAGCCTTCATCTTATAGCCTAATCTTTAAATAGAATTCCTACACATGGTTCTAAAGTATTAAAGTTAGTTGTATAACATGTACATTCTCTATTTTGTACTGAATACTGATTGTTCTAGTACCAACTGTTTGAGTCTTGGGTCTAGTTAGTTAGCTGTCCTACATCATTTATTCATCTTATATATAGATGAATCAACCTCCTGTAATGAGTCAATCAATTCATAATTAATTCAGTTAATATTCTGTTAGTTTAAGTTACAATTCTCTCTCTATACCTCTGAAATTCAACATGGTATCCAGACCAGGGTACAAACCCTATTGCCCAGAAATTTTTCTCCCTAACTTATGTGACATGTAGCACCTTGTTCCCTTACTTCCGGGCAGACAGCTCATTGGCAATAAATGGATTTTTCGAATAAAAGAAAAACCTGATGGTAAAGTAAATAGATACAAGGCCTAGCTTGTGGCAAAAGGATTTAATCAACAGTTCGGCTATGACTACACCAAGACCTTTTCTCCAGTCATCAAGCCATTTGACCAATGTTGTCAAGATCGCGAGTATGATCGTATACTCGAGCAATCTTACGATTTTCAAAGGGGTCGACGAGGTTAATCGGAGGGAGGATCGCTGTGTTTGCGGATCGTTGGGGGATCGCGAGTTGGCTCGCAAGGTGGACGGATTGACAATCCGTTTCGATCCCAATTGGGTTTCGTTTTCGGTCTTGTTCTCGCGAGAGTTTTGAGAGGTGTCGTTGTTTTGGAGCTCTTCGGAGAGGGCGGTGGCAAAAGGCTGGCGGAGCTTCTCGAGCTCGTCAATGAGAGCGAGGACGGAAGGTTTGGAGCGGAGAACCTCTTCCTGCTCCTTGTTCAGAGGCTTGCCTTGGGTGATGACCTCTTCCATGGCGAGGATGAGGCGTCAGCCTTGCAAAGGAAGGCCGCCGGGGTGCGCTCCCATGCCTCGTACAGTCACACGCTCTCGTGTCATGTCAGTGAGACGTGGAACCTCCCGTCGCACATGGAGCAGAGATAAGCGGTATGGGAGCGGCAAAAGACAGGGTTTACATGAATAACCTCCTAGTTTTGAAAAACAAGCCAAATCTCCGGTTTACAAGTTGAATGAAGCCATGTATTAATTAATCTATCTAATTAAAGAAGGTTTTCTTGGACACGTGTCAGCTCCTAGGGAATATTACCCATCCATCTACATTAACATTATTTCTGTTTCTTTTCATTAAAATTCTTTTACTCTTGTTGCTATTCAAATAAATTACAACTCTTTTTCTTTTTTTACTATTTACATAAACCAACATGATTACATACACAAATATATACATCTAATCAAAATTAAAATAAACTTTAATGAATATAATTTACAATTACATATTAACTTATTTAATAAATATAATTTTATTAAAAAAATATTTAATTAAAATACAGATGATTAATAACATTACGATCACTTAGATTAGAAACTAACTTTTCAAGGCAAATTAACACATCAGGAGAACTCAAGGATAACTTTCATAATTGGTGCAGTGTGATTCCTTCTTATAGCAGGAGATATTGAAATTAAGGACACAACAGTTTAAATTTACATAGCAGTCAACACCCAACAAGAAATTATAAGAAAATTTAAACAGTTCATACCAATCGGTTATGCATATATTCCAAGAAAGAAGGAACATCTGGATAGCGATATCGCTCTCCACTTCCAGTTGGAGGGGGCGACTTTTGGAAGCAAATAATATCACCATCCTCAAGCTGCTCAAATTACAACAGTACAAAAGTCACAACCATAGGTGGGAATATTTATTTATTATAAACTTAAAACAATGTAATAAGTGCCAGAAGTCGGAATAAGAAATATAAAGTACAAAAAACATTCTTGATAGCAATGGAAAACCAATATAATGATAGTCACTCAGAATGTATACCTGATTCCCATGGAATGTGGATTTCTTGTCAACCCGTTCACACATGACATTAGGCAAAAACTTTATCTCCTGAGCATGCATAACTTAATGTAAGCATTATTGCACTTTATTGATATTGCAACCATGGAACATACTTGGACATGAGATGCAGATGGACTAACCTCAAAAATGTCTATATCTTGATCAGGAGCATATCCAGCCATTTCATTTAGTTTTACCAATATATCTTCTGGCTTCCCACTACTATTCACAAAAAGCCGCCCAACATACCTGAGAAAACAGAGGAAAATACATTTTGTTAATAAAATGCAGATTCACCTCTGATAAGTATTAGGCAGAGCAAGTACCGAAGCTTCTCATTTGAAGGTTCATAAAGTTTAAGGAAAAGCAAGAGATTCTCTTTTGACTTCTCAGGAGGAGGAATAGGCCGCAAATCCTGATTCGTTGAGCAAGGTATAAGTAACAAATCCATATTATTTGTGACTCACTTAGAAGGGGAGGAAAGAATATATAAGTTTTAATGGTCACAACCATACTATCCAGAAAGATTAAATTACTAAGAAAATTATTACCTGCCCCATTTCTAGTTCCAAAAATAACTTCAGCTCTGCATTATTTGCTTTAGTGGAAACTTCTCTTAGCAGTCCAACCTACAATTGCCACAGCACAAACATATCACAAATCATTATTCGAAAAATAATCACAAGATATACTGGATATAGGAGAAAGCGCTTTAAAAAATGAAACTTCCACTCTCACTATCTTTCGTTCTTTTTTTATTAGTAGACCCACTCTCACTATCTTTCGTTCTTTTTTTATTAGTAGACATCAGTTTTATTATCTACTGTTATTGAACACAATTATCATTTCATATTCAAATGAATTTTCGAAAGAAAGAATACAATTGGTTGGAACTTCAAAACAGATAGAAAAGCATCTGTCTTATATGATAAGTAGTTTACATTCATAATACTACATACCAAGAATCATAGTCCAAAGCTCCATCATATTTATAAAAAAAAAGTAGTAAACTACAAATTAGGTCAAAACATAATAACAATGAATAGTTTTTCAACCCCAGAGCAGTCTATAGTTTTTATACTATGCATATATATAAATGCTAAAAAAAACATTATCACAATCATAATCATTATTAATAGAATAAGAACAACATCAACATCAACAACACCTTTAACCCAAGTTAATTGAGGTCCATGGTAGATGAATCCAATGATAAATCAGAAATGAGACAAAGAAAGAGAAAGGGAGAGGGGAAGAAAAAAGTGGAAATAAGACATAAGAGAGAAAAAATAAGCTAAAATAAAAGAGGGGTGAAAGGAAGAAGGAAAAAAAGAAGAGGAAAAGAACTAAAATAAGGGAATGACTAAAACATAAAACTACTAATGGGTTTAACCCTCCACCAAGCTTATAGCTTTTCTCCACTCTGTCCTAAGACATACTGTCCGACAATCTATATCCCACTCCATTTGTTCTTGTTTAACTACCTTTCCCCAGGTAAGTTTCGGTCGACCTCTATCTCTCTTTGTGTCGAACTCTTGATAACAAACTCTTGCTCTTACGAGAGCATCCAGTGGCCGTCTCATAACGTGCCAAAATCACCTCAATCTATGCTCCCTCATCTTTTCACATACCGGTACCACTAATACCTTTAGTCGAATATCCAATTAATAGAATAAGAACACAGGAACAAAATTGAAAAAACGGAATTAATAGATAAAAAAGAACGTTAGATATTTCGTTTAGTAAGTAGACCACATTACATTTTTTTTTGGTCAGCAAAATTAATATGTATATATATATATAAGAGGAAAGATACAAGAAGTAGAAAACAAAAATGGTCCAAGCAGCAATAGTAGACCACATTACATATGGTAACACTTAACAAAGACCATAGCAGAAACTGGGAAATGTTAAGAAAATCCATAAATTATGATCAGTAAAACATCAAGGCAATAAAAAATAAATAAAACAGAAACTTGAAAGCAATGGATGCAAATAGAGTCAGAAACCAAATGAAATGTGTTGCAATGCATGGACAGAGACCAAATTAAGTGTGCTATGATGCATGAACAGAGACCAACGGGAGAACAGAGATTTGAATGCCAGAGAGGCAGAGAGCGGTGGGTGTGTTGGAAAATGCCAGGGTTGGCCCAACAATGACACGGGAAGCTGGGTCAATAGCCAAAAACAAAATAGAGGTCTCCTGGCATGTTTTGCATCACAACTCAAACCCTAAAAGTTTCTGATGCAAAAACAAGGCAAATCACAAATCACCAAAAAGAAAAACAAACAGGTGGGTATAGATGGGATTTTCTGGTTAAGGTAACAGCTGTGATATTGAAAATTTGCCAAGATAACTGTTGCTACTGCCACAGCTGAAAAACATGACACAACAGAAGTCCTGCAGCAGTGTAAGGTCAGTCCACAACTTTAGTACACTATTTATGGATAGTGAGACTATCCAATTCTATATTATCAGAAATCAGAAAAAATATCTACATTTCATGTTTGCGAACACAAGGCATGTTGGGGACACGTGTTCATTAAAATATGCAAAACGAGCAACCACAACATCAAATAAAACAGACACATCGGTCTTCAAAATCACAAATAATTAAGGTTAATGAAGTTATTATACTTAATATCAAGCTTATTAAGAACCCCTGCTATTTATGAAAGATGGTGCATTGGAAGTTCTTTCATGTACTTACTGATTGTGCTTCTTCCTGAGGTGTCAGTGTTCTATTTGGCCTATATGTGTTGTTTTGGCGCTTTGCCCACAACCAAAAACGTTGATACTGGATGGGTATGCCGAACTCTTTGGCAACTTCTTCCTGATAAAAGATTTTGTCGGAAAAATAAGGTAATTCAAAATAGGTTTATAGTGTATCAGAAGCTAAATAGGTCAACAATATCACTTAGATGAGAAAGTACACAATGAACATAGAAGAGATATATCTAAGAATCAAGTGTGGAGCCAACAGTATAGAACATATTCAATGATTATGTATGTCTCTCCTAAACTATTGTCAAATGCTGTAACATAAACCTATCAAATGGGTGATAGTCACATGGTCAGCTGAGCAGAAAAGGAAACGAAAATGCTAGAGAAAACAAGAGACGTGATGAAATCCATGTGTAATTTACCCAGTTGAAGCTCTTATTTTTAATGAGTCATAAATACAATAAATAACATACCCTAAATTACATAATTACATAAACTCATAAAATCATTAATTACAATATTTATGTGACTTCTAACACTCCCCCTCAAGTTGGAGCATATAAATCACATTCCTCAAGCTTGTCACATTAAAAAAATTGAGGACATCCACCAGTTGATCATTTGAATTGACGAATTTAGTGCTAATGTCTATATTAAGATATTGGGTTTGAGGGAATGTGGAAGGCTTCCAAATTTGTAACAGATGGGTGTCTTCTATGCAACTTCCCTAAACCTTAGTTCTTTGAGCATGAGCAACTATTTGAACCAAATCAGTTTACAAGTGGCTAGGGGCCATAACTCAATGTTCTATTTAAGCACTTGTGTGGGGGGTTTAGTCCATCCTCGTGATGGCATTCTAATTCATGCTTTTATGTATTAGGCTGCCATAGCTATGGTTTTTGATAGCATGGACTTGTTTTGTTATTTACTTGTACTTTTTGCCCTATTATTAATATTATTCTTTATCTTTGCCGATCAAAAAAAAAAAAAGCACTTGCAACAACTTGTTTTGCTAGGAAATCAGATTCTCAGCAATAAGATTGCAGTATCTAGTGGGTGAAGATTGTAGCAGTCCTCAATTTAGGAAAAAGGTTCTGATTGAAGATCGAGCAGAGGGATAGTCTCACAGTTCATGGTCATATTTTCTTATTTTCTAATTTCCCAATGTCTTAAGGAGCAGTACTCCATTTCCCATCTATATTTTTGAGTCACAGTAGTGTTGGGTACTCTGCTGAGGAAATCCTCCCGTATCAGAGATCATTCAGAAATAAAAATTCTGTTTCAAGTCTCATTGTTATATCCTAACAATAGTACATGGATTGATAGCTTGCAATAATGATTATTCAATCTTCTCATATTCTGGTCCATTTTTATTATATCATTACCTTAATGCAAAACAAGAGTGCCAAATGAAAAGAATTGAAACGTATATAGTCAAACAAATTAACGATAGTACCAATTGGTTACTACACGATAAACCAAAGCTCGTACCTTGAAAACCATAAAAGGCATGTCTATTTCAACACGAAAACTTCGTACTTTATCATAATCCACAAGATCAAAGAGTATATTATTTCCAATCTGTTCACGTAGATCTTCATCACAAGCAACCTGTGACCAATGAATCAATAACTTAATATTGAATCTAAACTTATCAATTATGCATACCAATATCATACAAAGCATTTAAAGGGGTCAAAGTAAAAGAAAGATAGAGTTACAACCTTTATGGTGGTGTACAAGTGAGCCTCAGCCTTCTCCTTCCTCTTCAGCTCTTTTTCGTCTTGTTCTTTCTTTAATCTCATCTAAAATATACAGTTGAAACTTTAAAGGGAAGGATTTTTACATTCAAAATATGTTTTAAGAAAATAGACTTAATTGCAATAGAGTCCCTCTACTATTGACATTTCACAAATTTGGTCCCTCCATTCTCTTTTTTCGCAAATTTGACTCTCCCACTATAATAGTGCAATTTGGGTTCATCCATTAACATGACACCCAATATTTAACAAAAATGCTTACATAACACTTAAGCTATTACATCAGCACATACATGCTAACACAGCACTCTACTGCAACGTCGCGTCAACATTTTCTATTAAATATTGGATGTCAAATTAAAATAGTAAGCATTTAAACTAACCAAACAAAGATAGGGGTGGAGGGTGGGGGGGAATTTACCAAATGACAATATTAATAAGGGAACAAAAATTCAATTAAGCTAAAAAAGAATATGACATCAATGATTCAAACATCTTACTCTAAGGTGTTCAGCAATGTCCTTCTCGTCCACATTACAAATTATTTTATCCTTGTCACTTTCACGTACATAGACAAGCATATATGCATTCGAGTGTTTTGTAAATTTAAAAGGAGAGTGGTTGAAGCCAGCATTTATACGAGGTAACTGTTAACAAAATAAATAAATAATTGACATAAACAAAAAAGACCATGATGATGTCAAAAAAAAATCTCTACCAAGTCAACAAATATCAAGAAAAAATATACGAGACAAGCCCAACAAATGCCTACTGAGTATTACCTCTTCTTCACCACCATACTGTTCTTCCAAAGCCCTCTTGGATTCTTCTTTTGTTACTCGTTCATCGTCAAATTTAAACCTGAAGCAAGTGTTGCCTAACAGCTTAGACATTTTGGGAATGTTGGATCAACATACAAGCAGGTTATGCTTTCCTTACAAATTTTAAATCAGTGACAAGATGGGGATATTAAAATATAAGAACATAAATACATCAAAGTGTGTGGTCGAGATATACAGACAATTTCACACAGGCTTCCCAAAACCATAAACACTGTTGATGAAACCTTTACCAACTAAACAAGGTACAAGGACAGTTTTACACGGCATTATATGACTAAGCCATAAACACAGATGTTGGAACTGTGTGATCTTAATTTGGTTGAGGAGCAAAAAAAAGTCATTACAAAAGAGAATTTTAAATTGTGACTGACATTCCAATATTAGCCATAGATTAATAAAAACAGAAATGGAGAATGAACAAAATACAAGGGAAAATCAAATAAACTCTCATACTACCATATCACAGATAAATAAAATATCGATTAATGATACCCAACAAATCGTCTAAATAATCTTACAAAACCTTAAGAAACCTCTATATCTCCGAAAATAGATTTTTTATCAATTTCCAAGCCTTATCCTCTGTACTTCCAAACCTTCTATCTATTGAATATAATAAACATGATAAAATTACAATAGAATAAATTTGATAGCAATGAAATTGATTGAGTCAGAGTAATTAACTAGTGATGTTTTCTGTTCACTAGCTCTGTAGCACATCAATAGATATTACTCTGATTTTTGCCTGTTTCGTAGTGGCCAATATTGTCCTCAATAATCAATTTCATCACATTAATTGTTTCATGACAAATAAACAAGTGTACAATGAATAGTGAGATGAACATTACTGAAATGTTTAAAAAGAGTGTACCACTGATTTGATAGTGTTGGCCTAATGTAAGCATAGTAGTGTCCGCCATGCACCCCACTACTGTGAACCAAAACACTGCAAACAAATAGTGAACACAAAGGTGAACATGGATATTAACAATTTGAGGCAAAACTATTAGTAACAGCAAACTGCTGCTCATGGCTACCCCACCTCATGAAATAATGCAATTACTCATATAATATTACAAGTAAATTCAATTTCAAATTTTCAATCTTATGCAAATAGATCAATTTATAAATTTAGTTCGGGTACTTATCATACAAGAACCAAAATTTCTCAATGAAATTATGGTTAAGGAATATGACAACAATTTGAGCAAATTATCAAAAATATTAATAAAAATCCTCAATACTAAAGAGGGAGAAAATACCACAAAACACCCCACTTCAGCAACACAAGATTGCATGCATCTTTAAATTTAATTCTCCCAACCTTTTTTTCTTTAACACTGCTAAGTACACACTTATGCTTTGATTGGATGTGAAGAAAGTATAAGAAAGATAAAGAAAAAAATTATTTCCTCTTCTTTTGTTTGGGAGAACAGAAAAAAGAGAGGTCGTGATTATTTTTCTTTTTGTTTGGATGGGAAGAAAAATGAGAGGAAATAAAATGTATAATGTTAAATGATTTTACATCCTTTTGTTGGTAGGTAGGTTGATAGATAAATATATCATTTCAACACATTTTCTTTCACTCTCCCATTTCCCATTTCAACACATAATAGCTGCAGTCTTTTCAAGCCTAAAACAGATCTCTGCTACTAATGAATTATTTGATTTAGGCTATACTTACTTAAATTGTTGGAAAATAAGCAGAGTGAAAAGTATAAGACAAAAAGGTTTTGATTTTCACTCATTAAGACATCGTTACACACTGTCTTGTTTAGGATTGGTAAAACCTTGTGGGGTAGAGTGAAAGTGAGTTGTGCTCCACTTTCAAACATCTAAATTTTATGGGAGTATGAAGCGGCTTTTCTTTTCAAATCTTCTGCCTTCCCATTTTCACCAATTCAAGCAGAAGCATAACCGTAGTTTTCAATGATGCAGCATAGCATGCAGTTCCAAATCAGGCATTGCCTAAAAAAGAATGGTGACACAGTAGATACATTATTTAAGATACCTGTGAAGTGTATAAAAATTGCGAATACTTCTGTCTGCCTCAGGAGATAGATATTTGCCATTATCCATATCAAGATCTAGTTGCAAGGGGAACTCATAGCGGTCATTGATCTGATGCCAATCAAATTAATGGCCAAGCCAAAAAGAGATGTCAAAAAGTAAAAGAAAATCTTACAAATGGAATATTAAACCAAGCAAAAAAAAATATCATAAAAGTATCTGATGGCAAAAAGATAATCAAGGCAAGACAGAAAATAAATACACATATACTAAGACAGAAAACAACTATATTGTATGTTTCAAATTTCAAGTTATTGCAAGTTATAATCACTTCGTTTTAAGTTCTAAACAAAGTATACACAGGATATATGTGAGAAAATGAGAAAGAAAATTTTCTGAATGTGCTTGAGTGTATTCTCCACTCAGCAGATTGATTTATTTATAATAAGAATGGTTACATAGATAATTAATAACTACTAATATTTTCAAGAGAACAATTAAAACGTCACAACTTCCTGAGATACATTGAACTAAGCTAAACACTAACTGAACTACTTGGAAACATTAAATGCTCCTATTTCAACCATATAGGACAAAAGTTCCTAGATCATTATTTAGAATAAGAATGGTTACAAAGATAATCAATAACTACTAATATTTTCAAGAGAACAATTAAAACGTCACAACTTCCTGAGATACATTGAACTAAGCTAAACACTAACTGAACTACTTGGAAACATTAAATACTCCTATTTCAACAATATAGGACAAAAGTTCCTAGATCAGAGCAACAGACAACCCCCAAAATAAGAATAGAAATCTTGGGAGAAACAAAGATTACTTGATAAAAATCAAAGACAACCCCAAAACGGACATTTACTCTCAGAAATTTAAAAAATTAGCAGTAAATGCAGTGCATCGTATGTTTAATAATAAGCAAAATGTCTTTAGCTGGAGACAATGACCAACCTGCCCCATTTAAAAAAAAAATACCTAAATGCCATACCAGTCAAAATAAATACCAAACTGCCACGCGGCATAGTTCGCTAGACACCCCAGCGAACTATGCATGCACATAATTCGCTATTCTGTGCAGCGAATTATGTGCTGACGAGACAGAGAGAGAATATTTCGCTGGAAGGAGTAGCGAACTACGTACAGTTCAATAAATAAATGTCCCCACTTTTCCATAATATGTGGGATCCCTTTATTTTTGCATATCTTTTTAAACCAAATTGGATGATAACCGAATTATTTTTATTCAAAATAATTTTATTCTAATTGTTTTTTATTTTCAAATATTTTTTTTATTTAGTTGAAAATCAGTTCTATCAACTAAATTAGTTTTGTATAACAATACAATTTTTTTAAAATCATTTTGAATAAAAACCGATATTTTGAATCAGTTTTAAATTGATTATAAGAAATAGATCAATTTTAAATAGATTTTCTAACTATTTTTTTTATTTTCAAATATTTTTTTATTTAGTTGAAAATTATTTCTATTAACTAAATTAGTTTTGTAAAATAATATATTTTTTTAAAAATCATTTTGAACAAAAACTGGTATTTTGAATCAGTTTAAATTGATTATATGAATTAAATCAATTTTAAATAGATTTTCTAACTGTATTTTTATTTTCAAATATTTTTTTATTTAGTTGAAAATTAATTTTATTAACTAAATTGATTTTGTAAAACAATACAGTTTTTTTTTAAATTATTTTGAATAAAAATCTGTCAATTATCATCCAGTTTAGTTGAAAAAGTTTGCAAAAATAAAGGGATAAGCAGTTATTAAAAAGATAACATACGTTATGGGAAAGTGAAAGCAGTTATTAAAAAGATAACATACGTTCTAGGAAAGTGGGAGCAGTTAATTATTGAACTGTACGTAATTCACTACTCCCTCCAGCGAAATATTCTCTCTCTGCCTTGTCAGCACATAATTCGCTGCACAGAATAGCGAATTATGTGCATGCATAGTTCGCTGAGGTGTCTAGCGAACTATGCCGCGTGGCAGTTTGGTATTTATTTTGACTGGCGTGGCATTTAGGTTTTTTTTTTTTTAATTGGGTACTTTGGTCAATGTCTCTCTTTAGCTGCATAGAAGAAAAAAGGATAACTGCAACCAGCAAAAAAAAACAGCCTTTCTTTCTGATCTGAATAAAATATAATAATAATGAGGGGAAAAAAAAGTTTAAATGTAAGAGAAGTTCACAATGCAAAGGATATTTTATTGGTTCTTGAATTTATTACTAACCTTTACCATAGTGTCTCGCGTAAAATCGTACTCAAACCGTTTTAACTGAAGCTGAAGAACAGGAGGGAAATCAATGAACAACATACCCTTCCTAGCATCCTGAAAGTGTAATCATAATCACGTTCTAGGAAAATAATCATTCTAAGATATGAATTTGACAACAACAACCAACAAAAGTGATGTAAAAAGATAATCAAACAATTAACAAAAATAACGCACGTACTGAAGGTTAGCCTGACAACAAAAAGCAAAAACACATGTTCAGGTTTTACCTGTAAACCATAGTGCTCAGCATGATACTGGTTATCACCCTCAAGTCGTTCTACTTCCACATACTTATCAAAAGAAGCATACACGTCCTTACAGCCTTTGACATCAAGCTGAAGATCTACAATCAAATATCCAATATTCAATAAGGTCCAAGATATGGAATAATGTAGTAAACAATCCTAAAGGCAAAAATGCATACCATAAAATGATTCTTTTCTTGTCGATTTATAATCCACATTTATGCATTCAATATAGTTCATATGGTGTCCTTCAAACAATTGCTGTATAGTGCCTTCCACAACAGTTCCCTGGCCAAGATGAAACCCCAACAAATAATCTTTCAAGACATCATAAAAATACAAAAGTATCTAGAGTAAAAGCTATTTTAAGAAGACAATAAGAGCTATCATGAAAAATCAGTACCTTCATTTTGTCTTCTAGCTTTTCACAAAGAACCCTATTAAGCTCTTGAACATCATGCTGCATGAACGAATCATATGTATCCCATCCAAAAGACATTGTTAACTCTTTCGTTACCACACTAGTGTCACTACACTGTAATTTGTAAAACAAACTTTGTAATGCCAGAGGAATGCTCCCTGATGGCATATCATTTTCAGTCGTGGGCATATGGTACACAGCCTGAACAAAAATATTTATACATGAGCTGTTTCCGTTTTAAAAAAATAAGACCTTACAAAGTTTATATGCTACTGGCTAACCTTTCGAAAATAAGAAATGTGGTACAATGTTTGAAGCAGAGAATTCATATAACATGTAGCTCCTTGATTTTTCAGTCCAACATAACCAGTTTCCTTTTTTGAATCATATGACCAATCCATATCTTTACGCACAGAAATGTCAGCCTCAACTACGCATGTATCATTCACAAGATAACTTCTAGCAGGATCATACAGTTCAGCAAGTGGCATGAAATTAACGAAACCCCAGTCACTCTCACGTGCATTGAACTGATGTTGTGAATCTGGAATAAGAAAAGGCAATCAAATTTATTTTTCTGAATAGAAAAGAAGAGATGGAGAGAGCGAGAAGAAATGCACCTAGAGAGGATGATAAGATAATATCAAAAACAAAAACAAGTGAAATTAAAGTAGAGAACCAAAGAGACAAAATCTATCATAAACTGTCTAACCTCCATGAATATCAGAGGGAAATCTGGTAAAGAAACAATAAGTGTGTTTGGAAAATCGAAAAGCTAAAACCCGCTATATCGTATAGCAAATAGTGTCAGACAAATAGAGGAAGTCGCATAGCTGTTAATATATGTATATATATATATATATATATGTATTATGTATATAAAGAGAGAATGAGAAAATTAGAGGAAGAACAATTAGAGAGAAAAAATACAAAAACATAGGATAAATCTGTAAAGAGCAAATAATTATATAAAAAGGGAATGGGAAGAAAAAAAAATAAGCAAAACAAAACTCAAAATTTTGGAAGAAACAAGGGTTAAAAAAAATGGAAAATTAAAGAGATTAAAGAAAAAAGAAAGAACTAAAAAAGTAATAGAATGTCATCTGAGAGACTAAATTGTCAGACATGAAAGGAGGAATGGTGGAGGTGATGACTGAAAAGAATAGTTCAGTTTCTGTAATGGGTACGTGAAGAATAGTCACATGGTATGATAATGATGGGACAAAAATGTGGACTTAACAAACTAGAACTCAGGTCCAGCACAACTTGCACAAGTGTTTACAGAATTTTTAAAAGGTTTAAACAGGTGCTAACAAAAACGAAAGTCCTCACACAAAATTAAAAACCTAAAAATGCTGCTGAGTTGTGTACATCTTCATTGTTAAGGGTCCAAATAGAAAGACTCAACTGTAATTACACCTATGATGTGAGCTCTAAAGCAACAGTGCAGGGCAAAGCAGAGGGTCTCCACTCTCCACGATTCTCCAGCCGGCACGTCACAGATTGATGTGAGCTGAGTTGTGTACATCTTCATTGTTAAGGGTCCAAATAGAAAAACTCAACTGTAATTACACCTATGATGTGAGCTCTAAAGCAAAAGTGCAGGGCAAAGCAGAGGGTCTCCACGATTCTCCAGCCAGCACGTCAGAGATTGATGTGAGCTGAGTTGTGTACATCTTCATTCTTAAGGGTCCAAATAGAAAAACTCAACTGTAATTACACCTATGATGTGAGCTCCAAAGCAAACAGTGCAGGGCAAAGCAGAGGGTCTCCACGATTCTCCAGCCGGCACGTCACAGATTGATGGTGCAGTTATAACAACCGCAATCACACCTGACACATGCTACAGCCCACACCAGGGGACGTGGCCCCAAAAGCCATAAAACAAGCTAAAAATTTGCACATTGCAAAGGGCAGGTTAAGGGCTTTTTGTTTTTTCGCAGCCTATAGGGCTTTTTAGAAGAGAAAAGTCATCAATACTCTCTTCTTTCTCTTACATTTTTGTTCTTCTCTTTTCTGAATAGCTGAACCCACTCTCCCCTTTCCCAGCCATCATTTTTGGCAGCCCAAGCTCTGGTTTCAAGCAAACTCACTCTTTTTCTTTGTTCTCCGGTGAAACTTTGTTAGGGTTCATTGGATCAGGAGTCATGACAGCTACCGGCTACTGCTATAAGTAAAAGTATTTTTTACTGTATGTGAATCAGAGAAGAAGAAAGCACAGAAAGAGCAGAAGCTCTCAAGCATAGAGATGAGTCTCTAGCCCCTAAAAATTCCATTAAACAGTCCCAATACCCTTTTCCTCTCTCCTCTTTCCTATATAACAGATTACTCTTATTATTTTTCTGTAACTAACTCCCCACTCCCCACACTACCTTCTCACATACAGTGAATTATGGGCCTTAGTTATTCTTGGGCTTTCAGGTGTAAACCTGAAGAGGTTTAGGGACCTTGAGGGTTGGGTTCCTATCATATCGGGTCATCAGTTCCTAGCTTAAATTATTTAATGCCCACAAACAGAACCATTATATTGGTTCTCTCAAACATATAACAACCCATATAAAAAAGAAATATAATTCCTCTGTTACTTATTCAACTTGGTAAAGAGAAAAGCTTTCAATGAATAACAGCTGCAAAGATCCAAAGAAATTACCTTTTCTTATTGAATATTTACTATGAACTTGATTAACAACAGTCAAGTTGAAGTGGGCATATATACTCCAACCATAGGGCAATGTAGCTGAATCTGCAACATCTACATACATTGACAGTTGGTCACCACCATTCCCCTTTGGAAATATAAGTATCCGCCTGCTCATTTCAATTAATGTTAGTTAGGACCAACATTCGTAACAAGGATAACTTGACACCCATACACGTAATTAATTAACATTAGACATTGATGTATAGAGGTAGAAATAGACATACCACTTATACCCCCCTACACAGAAAATGTCGGAAAATATTTTTTCAGAAATACTAGAAAAATTGTCAATGGTCCAAGTGAATCTTGCAGCTGGTGTATCATCCACTGTTGGAGCATCCACTGTACTTGGGATTTCTGCTTGGGCTGCTGTTGAAATCAGAAGGGTAAAAAAACAAGAAGCAAAACAATAAAAAGAAACCTAATCAGTAATCATTACTCAGTTATGCCAAATATAAAAAAAATCAGAGCAGAGTTAAATCAACTTCACAAAAAAAAAAATCATTGTCACTTTCACACACCACTTGGAAGAACCAAAGTAAGAATCCCAATATTCAAATTACCAATCTAACCCAATCAAAATGAAGCACCACTTCAAATAAAGCCTCAACCTGGCCCCAATAACCATAGAAACTCCAATGCTTCTTGACAACACACAACATTAATCCCAACAAAATGAACAAAAGACAAGAACATCACCATCCCCCCATTGCTTGCATTTCTATTGAATTCATTCATTTAACACAACCAACCCTATAAACAAGTTAACAGAGATATTAATAATGTTAGCAATCAGTTGTTCACTCTAGTGTTCATCATTCACTATAAATAAGAGCAATGCTGTACTCATTACTCAATTTTCATGTTTAATCATCAAATATGATATTCTGAGAATTCCTTTCCCACAGGCTCTCTAGCTTTCAATCCCTTGCCCTCATGGCCCCACTATCTGAGGACCTATTCGGTTCAAAGACAAAATATAGTTTCTGTTTTCACTTATAATTACAAAAATTTCACTTGATTTTCAGTTTTTCACTTCAATTCCTATTTCTAAACATTCATAAAAACTTGCACCAGCCACCTCCGATAAACTTCAAAAAAAAAAAAAAAAACTAAATTCACGTATAATTAAAAAAAATCAAAATTCAATAGAAGTTTACACGATCATTCACAGAGTCTCCAACAACAAGCATTACCGAAATTCAACAATTACCTTCCATAGGTTGAGGACCTTCAGGCAGGTCAGAGCGAGGAACCAGCACCTCATCGTGCTCCTGCTGCTGCTGTTGCTGCTGCACACAACACAACAAAATCGAAAACATCAAAAACCCTAGCAATCGCGCAATAGAAAAATCGCAAAAAAGAAAGGAAAAAAAATGATCAAATGAAAGAACGATGTACGGTGAATGCAATCGAATTGAATTGAAGCAGAAAAGAAAGGAAAGAAAGAAAGAAAAAGATAGAAAGAATCGATTACATCCATTGGAGGAGGAGTCATGAGAGTCATTGTTGCACTGAAAGAAGGAAAAGACGCAGAAAAGAAAGAAATTCATAGACAAGGAAAGAATTGGAGTGTGTGTGAGCGAGTGTGTATATATAGTGTGAGAGAGAGAGTGAGCAATGTAAAGAAGCAAAAACCGGTACTTTTTGAGTGAGAAGGGTTGCTCGCTCGCGCACGGAAGAAGAGGACGTTTCAGGAATTTCGTCACAATAAACCCCAGTACTGTGTACGTACGTGTGCTAAAAGGGTTTTTTGCATAGTTTCTTTTTTTTTTAATCAAAAATTGTTTTTATATAATTAAAATTTTATAATAAATAAATATTTTGAATACCATCGAACACGCGGATAGTGTGGGATCTGTAATAAATACTTACAAGAATATTTATTAAAAAATTTATACAGATATGGGATCTGTGTTAAATACTTTAAAAATATTTGTGATCTAGAAAAAAAATTTAAAATATATAAATTATACATTAAATTTATAATGAATAATATAAAATTTTAATTATTGGTATTTTTAAAAAATCATTAAAGTTTAATTTAGAAATAGAAATAAAATAGAATATAATGAAAAAAGTAGGCAACTAAAAAAAAATTAAGTAAATAAATAAATATAAAAATAAAGTAAGTTTGAAATAACTGACTTTATTATTAGGTGTGTTTTCTTCTTTGAATGTCTCTCTTATAATATTGTTTGAGAGAGAATCAATCGGACACTTAAACAAAAGCACATTTTTAAGAGAGAAAAAAACTTAATGAAAATAAAAATAGTAAGAATAATGAGGAATGTGAAAGTTCCACTTTTATAAGTTGGATTCTAATTTTAACTTACGATAAATGTCACAAACACATTATTTTAAATACATTTTTCAACTTATAACCAGTATTTTAGTGTGCAATGTACAAGACAAATCTAATTTACAAATTTTTATTATAATTATTTATCATAAAGAGAAAATTTTCTCCATATTATATAATTAAAGAAAATAGGTTTAAATATATTTTTCATATTCAAAAAATAGGTCATTTCCAAATTACTACCTCAAATTCATTGTTGGTCAATTACGTACCTAAAAATATTTATGTTTAATCGTAATATTTGTCGTTAGTCTCATTATGTTAAGTAATAACGTGGCAAACAAAAAAGTCACATTATCAAGCCTAACAGAATCCGTCATCGCCACTACTACCTCTGCCATCTGTAAAACCATCGTCCACCTCGACCCCAACTCCTTCTACGGGAGCCACTTCGCCACCACAAACACTCAACCAACCACCACAATATGAGAAGGAGAAGGAGTTGTTTCCCCTTGATGCCGCAGTGGTGGGGGTCGCATTGTTAGCACGGTCGGTCGGTGGTGGTTTCTGTTGGAGAAGGGGAAGAAAGATAATTGAATTTTTTAAATAATTTAATTAATAAAAAATGATGACTTGAAAAAATAAAAATTTATAAATATGAATTGTGTATCACAGTAATACAAGAGGTCTCTATTTAAAGAGATCAACTAAAGATAAAGATAACTAAAGATAATAGCTAGAGATAATAATTATCAACTAAAGATAACAATTAAAGATAATAGCTAAAGATAAAATCTAAAATATATCTATCTAAAATATATCTATTTACAACACTTCCCCTCAAGCTGAGGAATAGATATTAATCATTCCCAGCTTGCCAGTAAGCTCTTGAAATCTTTCAGAGGAAAGTCCCTTTGTCAGAATATTTGCCTTTTGAAGTCCAGAAGGAATATATGGAGTCGTGATCAAACCGTTATCTAGCTTCTCTTTGATGAAGTGTCGATCGACCTCAATGTGTTTGGTCCGGTCATGTTGAACAGAATTATGAGCTATATAAATGGCAGATTTATTATCACAAAATAATTTCATAGATCCTTCATATCTTATTTTAAGATTATCAAGTATAATCTTCAACCAAAGTAATTCACAAACACCCTGAGCCATAGCTCGAAATTCAGCCTCTGCACTTGATCTGGCAACTACATCTTGCTTCTTACTCCTCCATGTCACTAGATTACCACAAAGAAACACACAATAACCAGTGGTAGATCGACGATCAGTTACAGAGTCAGCATAATCTGCATCAGTATAGACTTCGAGGGAGAGATTACCATCACGTCTGAATAACAGTCCTTTACCTGGAGTGGCTTTAAGATACTGAAGAATTCTCCCAACTGCCTGCATGTGTTTTTCTTTCGGATTATGCATGAATTGGCTCACAATACTAACGGTATAGGCTAAGTCCGGTCTAGTATGAGCCAAATAAATCAGCCTCCCAACTAACCTTTGATATTGTCCTTTATCAACCGGAGAACTCTCCTCCTCATAACCTAACTTGTGATTCTGCTCGATGGGAGTACTGGAGGGTTTACACCCAAGTTTCCCTACTTCTTTGAGAAGATCAAGAACATATTTCCTCTGGCTAACAAAAATTCCTTCCTTTGAATGAGCTACCTCAATCCCTAGGAAATATTTCAGTCTTCCAAGATCTTTTATTTCAAATTCAGAGGCTAGTCGTGCTTGTAGAAGGTTCTTTTCAGCAATATCATCACCTGAAATAATATCATCAACATACACAAGGAGTACAGTTAACTTCCCCTCTTGGGAATGTTTGAAGAACAGTGTATGATCTCCTTGACTTTGTCTGTATCCTAAGGCTATCATAACCTTAGTAAATCTTCCAAACCAGGCACGGGGAGACTGTTTCAATCCATACAAAGCCTTTTTTAACCTGCAAACTTTATTTCTTCCATCTATCGAGCCAAAACCAGGTGGAATTTCCATATAGACTTCTTCTTCTAACTCACCATTAAGAAAAGCATTCTTCACATCAAACTGAT
>PYAF01000970.1:413782-444988 GCA_007407185.1 Glycine tomentella | reverse complement strand
ATGAGTTTGACCACGCATCCTTGCCATCTTCTCATAGACTTTCTGCTTTCCATGGAGACGGTAACATAGATCCTTAATATGACCCGACCTTCTACAATAAGAACACCAACGATCATCTTTCTTAAACTTGGAAGATGCACCATCAGCAATGTTGTTGAATGAATTCCCTTGAGAAGAACCATTGTCAGAACTAGCCATATCAAACACAAACCAAAAACACAAGAGAAAACAACCCACAGTAATCCTCTCGGTCCAAAAGGTTCCCCGAAAAAATTTCCGGTGACAGCTAATGGCAGCAAGAGTCAAGAATAAGGGTTTCGCACTTAAGGCGATAGGCGCGAAAGCAAAGCCCTCAAAATCGAGAGCTCTGATACCAACTTGAAAAAATAAGAATTTATAAATATGAATTATGTATCACAATAATACAAGAGGTTTCTATTTAAAGAGATCAACTAAAGATAAAGATAACTAAAGATAATAGCTAGAGATAATAACTATCAACTAAAGATAACAATTAAAGATAATTAAAGATAATAACTAAAGATAATAGCTAAAGATAAAATCTAAAATATATCTATTTACAACATGATGTGTCAATAACGTGTTAGTAATTAGGTTTAATGACGTGACACTTCGTCTGTCATGTCATCACTTAACAGAATGAGATTAACGGTAGGTAATACATTGAAACATAAAAGTTTTTCAGGTACAAAATTGACTAAAAGTGAATTTGAGGTAATAATCTGAAAACGATCTATTTTCCATGTATGAAAACATATTTAAGCCAAGAAAATATATATATATAATTACTCATGTAAACATTTATTTAAATGAATGAAATGATAGTAAAAGAAGAAAATATAATGATAAATTATTATATCCAAGAAATAGAGAATATTCGTTGACCACATCGAAGATGAGAAAGGCAATATGGTTTAAATAGAGAAAAAAGATAAATGAATATGAGATAAAGGAATTTAAATTAGTATCCAGGTTATAATATATAAGAATAATTAGTTTATCCTAAAAAATTAGAGAAAATCTTTATAAAATTGGATAAGAAAGAGAAGAAGAAATTACGGGAGATATGAAAGAATCAAGTAAAGAAATGAAGGAATTTAAATTAGAATATAAGAAAAAAAATAAGAGAAATTTTTGAAAACAAATAATATTTGCATGGAGGTTTTTTTTATGTGATTGTATGGAGGCTTTATGTGAGAAGAGAAAATTTAAAGCAAATAGAATATAAAATAATTTTGATGCAAAAAAAAAATGTCTTAACCCTTTGATTCATTAGGAAAATGAACTTTGACTAATTTGGAGTTCAATCGAGAAGTAAGTAAAGTCTGATTAAGAATTATTTTCAACGAAGATCAAACTTGGGTAACATGTCTTTTGACAAAAGCATTAATCAAATCATAATGTGAAAATAAGCGTGAATATAAAATCATCCAAAAGTAATTCATATAAAATATTTAAATTAAAAGTAATCAATGTTAATAATGAATAAAATAAAAATAAAGTATTCAAACAAATATTTTATAAAAATACGCGTGTCATCACTTCAGGAAATGGAACAATGCTAGTCAAATTAGTCATATGATTTTCATATAAATTCCATATATACCCTTTTTTCAAATGTTTCCTAAGTTATTTTTCCTTGATATTCCTACTATATGAGCATATTAAAGGTATGAAAATACAATGATCAAAATTTTTGAATAATATATCTCATATATACACAATCTTTCAAATATTTAAATTTATAATTATAATTTCTCAAAATTATAACGAAAATAATGAGCATACACTTTTCAAGAAACAGTATTTTCAAATATAAGTTTGAAAACTAATTATAAATTGTCAAAATACACTTATGAACATTACAACACCTCATATGCAAAAGCATTGTGTTGTGTTCCTAGTATGTTAATAAGTCATTTCAATCAAACAAATCAAATGATATCAAATTTCTATATATAAACTTGTGTTATTAATTATTGAATCACGAAACCTTTCAAGTCAAAATTATTTGTTTAATAGTGGGAAAGACACTAAATATTTGTGAATAAACAGAAATAAAAAATAGAAACTATTTTCGTATATGAAGTCAAAGGCCTTTCAAACACATCACATATATACACAAAAACTCAATAAAACACTAATTCAATTTTTTAAACCGTATAAACCATGTTGAGGAGATAAACACAAATCATACAAGACTATTTTCTCACTCCTGGTAAGAAAAATCTTCCTTTTTTCACTTTTTGTATTATTTTCTCCCTTTCTCCCTTTAAAAGAAAGATACTTTATTTACTATCTACGTTATTTTTCCAATCACAATGAGAATAAAAATATAAGTATTTTCCACCTCTAGTGAGAAAAATATTCTTAAAATTTCTTTCTTTTGATAGAGTCTTCAAGACTCCTAAATTATCAATTTCATAGTTATATAAATAGAACATAAATATTATACCAAACATAGAGTATGGATGATGAAATTCGAAAGGAATAATCTCTTCTTTTCACTTCTAGTGAGAAAAGAAAATCTTCAAATTTCTTTTTATCATAAGGTCTTCGGAACCTTTTACAAAAAAAATTATCATTTCTTTATTTGATAATGTCTTTAAGACACATTACATCTAAATAAATTTCACAATTTACATGGATAATATAACCATACATATCATTATAGTTTATGTATAATAAGATTAGGGAGAAGAAGAATCTTACCTTAGAATGTGAGCTCAAAAAACTATACTGTGGATGTGACTTCCTCTTGTCGGTTGAAATAACTATAATAGAATCGAAAATATGGTTTTCTTCTATAAAATTCTTTACAAGACTTTTTCGTGCAGGTTGAGATGCCAATAGGAAATATGCTCAATGGAGAAAAGACAATCGTGTTGATAACATGTTAAATATAACATGAAGAAATAAAAAGAAAGTAGAGAAGAAGAGAGTTTAGAGAGAATTATAATTATGTGTATTCTTTCCAAAAAGAGTAACATATTTATAGATACAAAAGATAATTGAACAATTAAAAAATATAAATACAAATAAGGATAAAGGAAGAGAATGACATCCACAAAAGGTTATTCATAATAAAAGTCAAAGTTTGATTGATTTCTAATTAATTAACAATATAAAAGTTTTATATTGATATTGTACAAAAATTAATATTTTTTACTTTTATCTTTTATAGGTTTAATGGTTATGCATTGTCGTGTAAAAAATTATACACTATCAATCAATCAAAAATCTTTTCTCATCACAAGAATCCAAGATCACGTCCCAAACAACACATCATCACATAAATATACACAAAATTGAGTTTTCAACACACAATTGAGTAACTGATCGAGTATCACATTCCTCTCTGTCACCAAACCAAATTCATAAATAGCAAAATTAAATATCAAAGCATAATTAACCAATCATCAAAGTAAGGTAATAAGGTTCTCCTTTCAAGGTAAAACACTAAGTTACAAGTCCAAAATAAGTCCAACAACAATTAAAAAGTAATTATTTTAATTAATTTTCCTTATTACATATAAGCTAGAATTTCACCTTAAGAATTATTTGACATATCAAATAAACTCAAAATATCATAAAATTTATATAGATATCCCTTATCATACATATTTTATCACAAAAATTTATCACCTCAAAATTCAACATAAAATTATTATTTTTAAATTAAATTTAAACTCTATAAATCACAATTTTGAATTGTTTTATAAATATAAAATCAACTCTGATATTCAAGATATTTTACAGATAACATCCTCAACATTAATTAGGGATGACAAAGTGTATCTAGACCCTTGAAAAATTTGCACAAATGGGTCGGTTAATTTTTTGCTTATTGGAGATGGGATTGAGGTGAATATTTACGCATAAAATTTTAATGAAGATAAGTACATATACTATATTACCCACCCCACACCTATTTTAATTTGTTTACTAGTTTTTTGACTTGTGTGATGCACTAATTTAGAGTTAAATCCATTGTTGCATAGAGGTATTAAGGGGAGTTTATTCAATTAGGATTTCAAAAGATTTTAAAAGACTTTTTTAAAAAAAAAAAAAAGAATCTTGAGGTATTCAATCAAGATTTTTAAATAATAGAAATAAGTCTTACAGTATTCAATTAAGACTATTAGGATTTTTTAAGGAATTCAATAAAGTTTGTTTGTATTCAATTAAGATTCTTTATAACTTTTTAAAAGTTTTACGATATTTAAAAATATACAAATTTCGATGAATTCTTTCTTAAGATAGATTTTAATGGATTTCATGAGACTTTTTATAAGATTCTTTCTTAGTAGAAAATACACATTAAACAATCTCATCTAAATCATTGAGATTTTATGAGACTTTCTTTCTTTCTTTTCCTGTCAACTGACATGTTTTTTTTATTTCATCATACACAATCCCTTGCCAATTTGTTAAAAATAGTATACATTCATATTTTTTTACTTTTTCGACCAATGGACAAGATGCCTTAGAATGTATGATATGAGAGATCTTTCTAATTTTTTGAATTTACAATTGAGGATCTTGATTACATGCTTATACATATAAATGAATGTGAATATATATGAACATTTTGTATAGGATTATGGGTTTTATTAAAAGTGTTAAGTGACAAAAATTCATGGATTTTTATCAATCATTTGAATTTTTAAAAAATTTGCGAAGTTCTTTAAAATCTTATGAATTCATATTTTATAAATTCATTAAAATCCGAACTAAAAAATTCTAATCATAAAAGTCTTTTTACAAATTCTTAAAAGTCATTACATTTTTACAAAGTCTTTTAAAATATATAGGATTTTTTTATGCCAAAATAGTCTTTCAAAATTTTTATCCAATACACCCCCTAAGTTATCGAACAAATCAAATATATAAAAATGATGATGTTATATTAAATCGCATATTGATGTGATGACATTATATCTGAAAAAACAATATAATCATTAATATTATATATAAATGGTGGATAAATACAATACAAAATATGTATCAGATGATTAATCTTAATATAAAACACCTGGTTGTTGCATTCTCTAACTCATACACAAAAAAAATGATAAAAGAAATTAATGAAGATAATGTTTATGTAAATTCACAATAGGTATGATTGAATTTTATATTTATTTATATAAAAATTGAAAATTTGATGTAATAATATCTAGTCATAATAGTTGATGTATCAAAATGGAAACAATAATTATGGTTTTTATAACATGAAAGTTTTCATTTGCATTAATGATGTCAAAGTTTCCTAATCATTATCTCTCATTGTTGTATAAATAATAAATAATAAGGCTATCAAATAAAATTTATATACTAATATGTCAATAATGTATGAATATAATGAATATTGAATAACTTGTAAAAGTACTTGAGTCAAATTTTGAAAAACTTCTTTATATACTACATTTGATGCATTGTTTGTAACTTGTCCCTCATTGTTGCATAAAAGAATTTTCAAACCCTTATATCATTTAACAACATATAATTGACCATGTGAGAAAATTGGTCTTGGAAGATAAATCCCAGCATGCTTGAGAGATTGTCCTTAACTTTTGTTGATTGTCAATGCAAATGAAACAACCATTGAAAATTGTTTTCTCTTAAATTTAAATGAGATTATAGAATTAGATGGAATCAACGATAATCTTAGAATGAAGCTCCTACTTTGCTTCCACAAATAACATTTTGCTTTCAACATTCCATTGCCCATTTAGGTTACAATGAGTCGTGTGCCATTACACAATCCTCAAGATTGGTCAATATTTCTTAATAGCATAATGGGAACACCAGCTTCAATTTATGATTTGGAAGACCTAATACAACAATTGTATTAAAAAACTCAAGAGTATGTGCATCATGTGTATCAACATTTCCAACTATTGAACATGGGGCATCAAGACTTAAGTAAGTTTTTTTTTCTACGAATTAATGCTAGAATATGTTCATGCAACTCATTAACAAGATCATTAGTTGGTGCTAAAATAGCTCTATGCTAGAAAAAAAAAATGTGTCACTCATTCTCCAAATATGATGGCTATGTGTTGTTAACAATAGCATACATAAGATCACCTAAGTTCTCAATAAACATATTAGATGGAATGTCAATGATAGTCACTTCATCACAAATCTCACCAATAATTCTATTTCCAATATGCAACATCCAATATACAAATTCTTTCAATTGAGAAACATTTCCACTGGAAAACTTTGATAAAAGTCTCATATTTTGTTAAAAAGAGAACCTTACATAAAGGCTAAAGATATGATGAATTGATGATAACATAAACAACACCTTGTGTTCTTCCTTTTGGAACAATTGATAGTATTTGTCTAAAATATCCTCCTAATACCACAACTTTCCCTCCAAAGGAAAGATTAGATTTTGCCTTATTAGAAAATTGAAGTATGTACTTTAATGATCTATCTACTACTTCAAAGCAATGTTTAAGTCATTGAAGCTTCATCCCAAATGATTTGTTTTGTCATTGATATCAATTCAACTAAAGAACTTCTATGGGCTATGTTGCAGGTAAATTCTTCATTGATATTTATTGGAATATGAAATCTAGAATGTGTCGTTCTACCATCTAGAATCAATAAAGTAGTTATTACGCTAGATGTCACAATTAAAACAATTTCTCCTTTAGATCTAATTGTTGTAGAAATGATCCTCTAAAAAAAGTTTTTTCAGTCCCTCCATATTCATAAAGAAAATACAATTTGCCTTGAAGATACATTGAACATTATTGTGTAATATATCTTTTGTTGCTTGATAATCATATGGAACAACAACAATTTATATTCAATTTAAAACAAATTCTTATCATAATTGAGCTTAAAAAGAAAGACAATGTTCATATGTAGAACATGCATGAGAAGAAATTCGTATAAACTTTTATTGTTACCTTGTAACAATTTTTTCATTTTTGTGAGTATGATATTCTGAAACTCTTCACTCAACAACTATAAATTTGTCACATCAATAAAATATAATTAAATTTATATATCCAAAATGTAATAAATAAAGATAGATATAGAAATTATGTTGCTATAAATCAGAATATCATCAAAATAAACTACAACAAACGTTCCTATAAATTCCTTGAAGACATGGTTGTAGAGGCAAATAACACAAGAAGGGAAGTTGAATTGTGTTTTTAAAAATTTACAGTTTTCTTTTTCAACAAAAATACTTGTTATCGTTTGATACATGTTTTACTAAAACAAACAAGCGATATTATTTGAAAGCTTAATCAGGCGATGAGAAAATTGTTTTATTAACAAATATAAGATCCAAAAAGAAATTCAAATCATGTCAGCTAAACACTAAGTAGTAAAACAAGAACACACAAGAAATTCTACTGGTTTGTCTCAAACCCCGAGACTACGTGTAACACCCCAAACAAATTACACCAGAATGAGAGAGACCCAAATGTTATACAAGTATGAGACAGTACAATCGATGACGATTTAAAAGAATTAATTCTTTTTACTTATACCGACAAGATGCATCTACTTTTTGGTAACCTGTCACTTAAGAGCTTCACAGTTAAGCATGCTTGGCTTGAAGTAGCTATGGGATAGGTGACCTTCTTGGAAGTTTCTCAAAAAGCATGTGAGTGAGGACAAAGCACATTGAAAAGTCTTGTGTTGATTTGTTGGGACAATCATTGATCCTGAAATCATCCGAAGCATATTGTTGAGGTCTCAGAAAGGGCTATTTATGGAAGGTTCTGACTGGTGGAGGGTTCTGACCAACGAGAAGTTGAGTGAAGAGCCACCGTGTGAAGTGTCGTAGTGTAAGAGCCACTGAGAAGTAGGCAATTAGGAGCATTACACTATGTTTAGTTCTTGGCAACCCACCAAATTTTCACTAACTTTAACAAAAGTCACAAGAATTCTTTATTGTCACTTATGGCTCTTACAAAGACAAGCTCTACCCCAAACTTGACTTAAACCAAATATTCTTTGTCCTACCAAGCCATTGTTGGCTCTAAACAAATAAAACATATTTGTTCTTTAAGTTTGCATAATGACTAAGATGTGATCGTCTTACAGACAAATATATCACTCAACAATTTAGTCTTTCTTTCAAGGTTTACCAAGGTGTTTTGAGAGCTTATCTATACAAAAAAATTGCAGAAATCATTACAAGAAAGAAAGAATAAATACTTTGCGTAGGTTATTTCGTGTCTTGTATCTTCAAAGCTTCTTCTATTTATAGCCTTGGTCTTCAAGTATTTGTTTTCTCTTAACAGATGGATTCTTCACTTTGGTTTTTTGTCTAAAGGCTTGTGGCCATTGGAGAATTTAATGCACACCCTTCTTCATGTAGAGTCCATGCTTATAGGTTAGTGTGTTAGTCACTTCAATAGAAAGTCATATCTTTCATCAGAGCAAATCTACACAACAAAGCGCGCCTTTTGATGAAGATTAACACTTCTAGATCGTGGACTTCATTTATTCTTCATAGGATTTCGACATATCCTAGGAGAATATTTCATGCAAGAAAGAATCTCCAGCACAAAGTATTAAATGCACTACTTAATGTTATGCCAAATCGTCTTAGATGAATGTATCATTTGAAACATCATATGCACAAATACAGATCATGATCTGATAGCATATTAATTAGTTTTTATCATTTGTATTTATTTGCATCCAATCAAAATAATTAGGAGTCTTGATTCATCTTTAAGACATAAATATCTTTTGACTTAACAATGATTCATAATATGCATGAAAGTACTAGGTGCATTTGTTAGCCTAAAAGGCATAACCAACAACTCATACAAACCATATTGTCTTAAAGGAGGTTTTCCATTCACCCCCTTCTGTAATCCTAATTTGATGATATCCACTTTTTAGATCAATTTTAGAGAAGACACAAACACCATGCAATTCATCCAATAAATCATCCAATCTAGGAGAATATTTCATGCAAGAAAGAATCTCCGGCACAAAGTATTAAATGCACTACTTGATGTTATGCCAAATCGTCTTAGATGAATGTATCATTTGAAACATCACATGCACAAATACAGATCATGATCTGATAGCATATTAATTAGTTTTTATCATTTGTATTTATTTGCATCCAATCAAAATAATTAGGAGTCTTGATTCATCTTTAAGACATAAATATCTTTTGACTTAACAATGGTTCATAATATGCATGAAAGTACTAGGTGCATTTGTTAGCCTAAAAGGCATAACCAACAACTCATACAAACCATATTGTCTTAAAGGAGGTTTTCCATTCACCCCCTTCTGTAATCCTAATTTGATGATATCCAATTTTTAGATCAATTTTAGAGAAGACAAACACCATGCAATTCATCCAATAAATCATCCAATCTAGGAATGGGATGCTTATACTTTATCGTGATGTTATTGATGGCTCTACAATCAATGCAATCCTCCAAGTTCCATCTTTCTTAGGCACTAAAATCAGGGACAAATCTATGTACAAAGCAATTGGGCAATTGCCCCCACTAAGTAATTTTTTTTTACTTGAATATATTGAATAAATACGTTTTTTCATCCCTATAAAAAAATAAGTGTTGCCTCCATTAAAAAATTATTTTAAAAAGATGAATGTAAAAAGTTGAAAAAGACAAAAGACAAAATAAATTGTTACTAATTATATTCACATTATCCTTTTAGCTTTTATTATATTCAATTTTTCTAATATTCTTTTAATAGAGTTTATATTATCTTTGTCTAAAAAAAATAAGATTATATTTTGTCCACACTGAAAAAAATTCTAGATCCTTCACTGACTAGAACTGCACATGGACTTAAGCTTTCTTGTAGCCACCCTTCTTGCATCAAATCTTCAAGATGATTTTGAATCTTCTTGATTTGTTGGGGATTACTCCTATAAGCTGGCCTATTAGGCAATGAAGCTCCTGAAATGAGATCAATTTTATGTTCTATGCCTCTTAGAGGAGGTAGACCACAAGACACTTTTTTGGGAAAGACATTTTCAAATTCATGTAACAATGAATAAACTTTATTTGGGAAAAGAGTTATCGGGACTTGCAACCTTTAAATTACTATTTTTACTCAAAAGTAAGAGCATTGAATTTTTCAAACGCATAGTCTTTTTCACCTCTTTTTATTTTATAAACAAATTTGATGTTTTCCTCTCTTTTTCTTGCTCTCTTCTACTCTTTTTTCCCTATTTCTTTTCACTCTCCTCTTCTTTTTTCTTTTCTCTCTTGTTTTCTTTTATCTCTCATTTTTTAATGATCCTCACCAGCTTCTCTTGGATTCAAAGGTGCAAGAGTAGTTTTGCATTCTTTATGTAACAAAGAGAACTTCTTGGTGTAACCATCATGCATAACTTTCTTGTCATATTGTCAAGGTCTCCCAAGAAGCAAATGACAAGCCTCAAATTGTATGATCACACTTCGATATGGAGAATTCCACCTCCACTTGCTTACTTACAATCACTTCACCATATTCACTAAGCCATTGAAGTTTGTAAGGCCGTGAGTGTGATTTAGTCTCCAAATTCAGTTCTGAAACCAATCTTGCACTAGCCACATTAGTGCAGCTCCCACCATTAATGATCAAAGAGCACACCTCCCCTTGGATGATGCACCTTGTGCGGAAAATATTTTCACTTTGACTTTCAAAAAGTCCTTTGCTTAGATACCCACAACCTTCACACCATGAACAAGTCTCCTTTTGCTCCTTTTTCCTCATCATATTCCTCTTCATCACTAGATGGAACAGAATCTTAAGAAGATTCACTCATAATTTCTCCATCCTCCTTAAGTAACATAGTCTTCTTAGTTGAACATTGAGAAGTTATGTGACCTTTTTCCAAACACTTGAAGCATTTTATCTCACTACTCCTTATCTTTTTAGGGGACTCATTGGACTTAATTTGAGTCCTTTGAGGTACAACAATGGAATTGCTTGAAGAAGTATCTCCCTCCTTTTTTTTATCCTTCTAACTTGGAGAATTAAAGTTAGAAAAGCTCTTTCTCATGACACCTTTTCTCTTGCGTTGTTGTTCTACCTTAGCTGCTTGATGCACTAAGTCGCACATAAAACCAAATTGATTCTATGCAATCCTTGTTTATTTTCTTAATATATATGTTCACTTACCTTTTCTAATAATTTCAATGTGACTTATGAGTTTTATTTATATGTAGTTAGTAAAATCTTAAATACCTTTTTTGTTCTTAAATATAGAAACTAAAGTGTTTTTTCTCCATTCATTTGACATTTTCTTAGATCTGAAATCTCATTAAAATGGTTTAGAGAGCCAAATGAAACATTGTTCTCCAACATACTTCTAATCCAGAAAGTTTCTTTAGTGGGGAAAAATAAATAGTTTATAATATTTTTATTGACAAAATATTATAAGTTTTTACAAAATAAACAATCTCGTGATTAAAAAAATTAAAATATCTTAACTTCTGCATATTTAAAATGATAGAGTGAGTAAAATTAGTACTAATTTATTTTCTATTTTAATTTTTGCATTCTTTTAGTTAAAAAATAATTTTATGGGAGTAGTATCTATTTTTTATGGGACAAAAATAATATTATTTAATATATTCAAGTAAGAAAAATTACTATGTTGGACCATTGCTCCCATAACTATCAAAGTGCATCCACCTCTAGGAATGTCATATGTACCAATAACTTTACCTTTACCCATCATTTTAAGGACAACTTTTAACCTCTCAAATATGAATTATACTCTAATAAGCCGAATTTCGTTCATCCTCTTGAATTTATAATCCTTCCATATTAGTACTATTTCATATTCACTAAAAAAATTGTTCTCCAAAAATACAATGCAAATGTTAATTATTAGTATTATAATTTTTTTTTTCATCTTTTCTCTCTTTCCTTCCATCTTAACCATCTAATCCACTTTATATCTTTTGTATAGGGAGTTAAATGTGACCACATGGTCATCTAAGTCAATGATTTTGAAGTGATTTGGCATGCCATGTAACTAACTTAAAAAAAATAAAAACAAAATCAAATTAATTAATTATTAGAAAAACAGGTAAAAAATAATATAAATAGAAGGTTGGAGAAGATAGTATTCCTCAAATGGATCTATTTCTTTTAGAACCAATGCAACTGGTGCAACTCATCATCTTCAAATAATTCGTTGATTACCGATTGTCTTTCATTTCGTAACAGAGTTAAAAAAATGAAAAAAATATTGTATTTTTAAAATTTTGAAGTTCAAAAGCAAATATTATTTTTTAAAGGACTAAAATCAAATATGATTTTATTTTAGTCCTTAAAAAAAAATATTTGCTCTCTTAAATAAGAGTTTGTTATCAAGAACTCGACATAAAGAGAGATAGAGGTCGACCGAAATTACCTGAAAAAAGTAGTAGGATATAGATTGGGGGAAGATACACCTACTAGTAGTTCTATATTCTAGTCGTTCTCTTCTTAGTTCTTTTTTTTTCTCCTCTTTTCATTCTTCTTTTATTTTAGTTTATTTTCCTCTTTTTCCTCTTTTTTAAACTTTTTCTTCCAATGTATCTTTCTCTTTCTTTGTATTATTTCTAATTTATCATTGATTTCAATTAACTTGAATTAAAAGTGTTGTTAATGTTGATGTTGACTAAAATCAAATATGATATATTTTTGGATAATAAAAACATATTTAATCCTTATAATAATTCTTTTATCTTTTAATTAGTAACTGGAGTATAATTTTATTCGTAGACAAGCGAACCAACTCGCTCATATCGTGCAAGAATGTCTAGGTTTTGATGCTAATCCACAATGTTTTGATGTTTCTTCTCATTGTATTGATGTTCTGCATGCTTATTAATGAAAAATGAAATTATATAAGCTTGTAGCAGTCAAAACAGAATTCTTCAATTCCATCTCTGTTTGATATCATGATCCATCACCAAAACCTTCCTTTTTTGTGCTTAAAGCTCCCAGTTTCATAGAAAGAACATTTTCCTAAAACTACATACATATATGTTTTTGCAGAGAGGAACCTAGGGCAGCGACAAAGAAGGAAGGTGCGCAGAAGGCAGATTCCAATGCTGCCAAAATGTTGGCTGGCCACCACTAGTGTGCAAGTATGCAACATCATCCTCGTGAATACAACAGAAAACATCTGCCAAATTTATGCATCACTTTCCTTATTATTTTTTTACACATGCATCACTTAGCCTATGTATTGCATAAATTAAATGTTTATTTTATACAATTAAAATTAATGGTAAAAACATTTATAAATATATAAATTATAGTATCATTAATAAATTATCATTAATAAATATATTTATACTTATAAATTATATTTTAAATTCATAATAAATAATTTATATTTTTATATATTATTATTTTTAATTATTATATAATTTTTTTAAAATTATTGAAATTCAAGTTAGAATTATAGATTTTTTTTTTTGAAGTAGAACTAAAGATATTGAAAATAATAGATTGAAAAACATAAAACGTTAATTTAAATAATTCTGTTCATATTAAAAGTAAAAAAGAATTAATATATCATATATATGTCGGAAGTATATCTGAATTTGAAGATAAAATATATATTTGAATTTAATTTTAATATTCAGTTATAACTTAAACGATTCTGTTGATATATTAAAAGCAGAAAGAGATATATTAGATATATAATAAGAGTGCGTTTGAATTTGAAAGATAATATATATATATATATATATATATATATAATTAGTTTATGATATTCACTTTTTTTTATAGAAAAAAATAATGATATTCAGTTATTCAGTTACAATTAAACTGATCGGTTGATATTCAAAGTAGAAAAAGATATATAAAAATAAAATATTTGTTCTGGACAACTCACATAATCTTGTATCCGTCATTAAAAAAAATGTTGTTCTGGCTGGTAATTAAATAAATAAATAAATACCCCTGTATCCTCGTTCAGAATTTAAAAAAAAAATACAAAAAAATATCCTCGTTAAATTCACGTTGAATTCAATTGCCTTAATCGAATCTAAATATAAAATTATAAAAATATAAAATAGAGCCAACAGCAAAATATTTCATTTTATTCAAATGTATTTATTTCCATCTCAAAGTCATATTTAAAGAAATTATTAGATAATTTAAAATCATCACGTCATAATTCATACGACACATAAATAATTTAATATTTTAAATTTATTAAAATATATATTCAATTGAATAAATATATCTATAATAATTATTCATGTGTCAGACAATTATTAATTAATAATTTTTCCACCTATTGAGAACAACATACGTGACTGATACGTTCCATTCCCTCCCTCCGATTTCAGCGCACCTTCCGTTTTCTGAACCAATCCCACTTCACATTCCCATTGATTCATTCATTCCCTTCTCCTTATATATATATTTCACAACCCCACCTTCTACGTACCCTCATCATCACAAACCACACCACCATGAGGACCCTCTTTCACCTTTCCCATGCATTTTTACTTTCTCTTTCTCTTTTCATTCTGGCGTTGGGTGCTGGCTTTGCCTTGGACATGTCCATCATCGACTACGACGAGAGCCACATGAGGCACGTGTACGAGGCGTGGCTTGTCAAGCACGGCAAGGCCTACAATGCCTTGGGGGAGAAGGAAAGGAGGTTTAAGATTTTCAAGGACAATTTGAGGTTCATTGAAGATCATAATGGGGCAGGGGACAAGAGTTACAAGTTAGGGGTGAACAAGTTCGCCGATCTCACCAACGACGAGTATAGGGCAATGTTCTTGGGTACCCGGACCAGGGGACCTGAGAAGAAGCCAGCAGTCGTGCCCAAGAAAAGCGACCGTTATGCTTATCGCGGCGGCGAGGACTTGCCCGCCATGGTGGATTGGAGGGAGAAGGGTGCGGTCACCCCCATTAAAGATCAAGGCCAATGTGGTATAATTTTGGTTTCTTAATTTTTAAAATTATACAATTTAATTTAGTCAAATCATCTGTTTAATTTTTTATATGGGAAATTGTAAATAAATATAATTGACATAATTGCAATTGTGGTCGTGATGATTTTTTGACTGATTTTGGTCGTGGTGATTCAAAAGCATTGATTTTGTAGTTGCAGTTAGAAGATAGAGTTGCATATATGTTGATTTAGTTTGTACTGAGAGATTGTTTTTTGGAAGAAAGAAATAACATTTTTTTTTTGGGTGAATTTTTAAACTTAAGATTTACTGAAACATATCTCAGGTATATTTTTAACAAATGAAATTATAAAATAACCGAGTGTACAGTAATTAAATTGTTTTATCAAAAAAGAAGAAGAATGTAAAATTGTTTTTCAAATCTTTCCGTTATCCCTTGATTCAAGTGATAATTGTCAATTTCATTATCATTTTGATTAATAGTGAGTTTGCTTAAGATAATTTTTTATGAAAGTTGTCAACAATTGTAAAAAAAAATTAATTATCCTTAAAATAATAGTATATTTTTTCACTATCCCTTGTTTAAGATATTTAAAAATAAATAAATTACTTCTTTTTAATATTACTTTTGAAATATGTTATCATCAATAGGTATTAAAAAACTATAATTTAGTATAAAAAAAATTAATAGATATATATGTGAATTATGGATCGTGTTTTTGCCAAAATTGTAATTATTTGATTAAATGATTTTGTTTGTCTTTAATTATGAGCACATTAGTAGGCTTTGTTTTGCTTGTGAGTTGTGACATGTATGAAGTGTGTTAATTTGGTGTTTGATTTGAAAATTTGAATTGACTTTGGTCTCCATGAAGGGAGTTGTTGGGCATTCTCCACGGTTGGTGCAGTTGAAGGAATCAATCAAATTGTAACTGGCAACCTCACCTCCCTGTCAGAACAAGAATTGGTGGATTGTGACAGAGGTTATAACATGGGGTGCAATGGAGGTCTCATGGACTATGCTTTTGAGTTTATTGTGCAAAATGGAGGCATTGACACAGAAGAAGATTACCCCTATCATGCAAAGGATAATACATGTGATCCAAACAGGGTATTAAAATTGTCTCATTTGTCCTATCCTTTTTTTTATCTTTTCTTTAATAAATGTCATAGTTAGCTTACCCTTTTAAAATAAAATAAAAATAGGGATTATCATAAAATGCGGGTAGTAAAGATGAGTTTTACAATGTTAATTAATTAAATATCATCTTATATATGAATTTTTAAGTAATTTATGAGTAAAATAAACAGTTTTAAATTATTATTATTATTATTATTGACAATCTATAGATATGTTTATATTCTAATTAAAGTTTTCAATTAAAATCAAATGACACCTTAAAAGTGTATTTCTTATTAGACTATTTACCTCCCTTTTGTTATTCCAGAAAAATACTCGGGTTGTTACCATTGATGGATATGAAGATGTCCCAACCAATGATGAGAAATCTTTGATGAAGGCTGTTGCAAACCAACCAGTCAGTGTTGCCATTGAAGCTGGTGGCATGGAATTTCAACTTTATCAATCGGTAATATTTTTGTATTATTTACCAGCTAGTTTTAGCCTTTTTTTATTTAACTTAGCTAAATGATGCAAGCGAAAATTATATCACAATCTAATAGATTTTCGGGTACAAGTTATTGTTCCAATTATTTGTTTTGTAGGATAAGATTGTCTAAGAACAAATATTCAAATGGTTTAACTAATGTTAAGAATAACTACATTAGGAGTTATCCTACCATTAATTAGTTATTTTGACTGTTAGACTTGATTTTAAATAACTGTTTTCTAAATATTCACTTTCTAAGAATAATAGTACATGATTTCACAATATAAACACCTAATTGACATTTTTTTTATTTCTCTAATTATTTCTTTTTTCATTCACCAGTTATCATATTTATATTTCTCTCTTTTATCTATATCTTCCCATAAGGGTGAGCTATCACATACTTGTTCATGCATCACTTTCTATTTTCTAATTCTAAAATTTATTTATTTTCTGATAGTAACACATGATTTTACAATATATACACCTAATTGACATTCTTCTTTTCTCTATTTCTCTTTTCATTCCACATGATAACTCTCATGGTACTTACACTTTTCACTTTTATCTCTATCAATCCATTCCATTTTGTAATTCTGAAATTTGTTGATGCAGGGTGTTTTCACTGGCCGATGTGGGACAAACCTAGACCATGGTGTTGTAGCAGTTGGATATGGAACAGAAAACGACACTGATTACTGGCTAGTGAGGAACTCATGGGGCTCAGCATGGGGTGAGAATGGTTACATCAAGCTAGAGAGAAATGTGCAAAATACTGAGACTGGCAAGTGTGGAATTGCAATAGAGGCATCATACCCTATCAAGAATGGTGCTAACCCTCCAAACCCTGGTCCTTCTCCTCCATCTCCTGCTACACCTTCAACTGTTTGTGATGAGTACTACTCTTGCAACTCTGGAACCACATGTTGCTGCCTCTTTGAGTACAGAGGGTTCTGCTTGGGATGGGGATGTTGCCCTATTGAGTCTGCAACATGTTGCGCTGACCAGACCAGTTGTTGCCCTCCTGATTTCCCTTTCTGTGATGATTCTGGATCTTGCCTATTGGTAATTTATCCTCTCTTTCATTGGCTTTGCTATAAATCTTACCATCAAACAATTATGATACAAGAATGCTACTAAACCCAATATTAGGAACACACTTTTTTTAACATTTTTTTAATTGGTTGAAATTTATTAAAAAAAATTAAAATTATGTGTTCTATATCATATTTAATTAATTATTTTTTCTTCTAATTTCATAATTTTTAATAAATTCTAAATAATTCTAAAAAATATATTTGACAAAATATGTTAAAAAATCTGTTGATAGTACTCCTCGTGCTACTAATACAATTTATTTTAAAACACTATTATTGGGTGCAATTCATGTAAATTCCACTAAATAACAAATGAGATTCATTAAATTAAATTGTAAGACTGAACACAAATCTTTATTCAACATTGGAGTTTTACTTCAGTAATTTTTACTGACCTTTAATAGTTTAATACAAATCTTTATTACATGATTACGGGCTGAAATTTCAATTTTGATTGAAGAAAAATACTAAAAATATCTAAAGAATTACACAAGTTTTATCCTTATTGGTGAGAGAATATAATGTTAGAACAAGCAAGGTAAAGAGTGTGTTAGTGGGATTTCTAATTGACTTGTGACTTTTGGTTTTTTGGTTTGAAATTCATTTCCTAAGTGTGTTTCATTTTGCTAATTTTCCTTCTTGCAACAGAGCCGAGACAACCCATTTGGGGTAAAAGCTTTGAGAAGAACGCCTGCCACAAGTACTTGGACCCAAAGGAAAGTTGCCATGAAAGACAACTAAGCTTGAGAGAAGCCAGTGGAATCAGTAAAATGGTTTAGGCACAACAAAATTAAATTCATTGGTACCTGTAATTGTGTGCTTGTGCTAGAGAATGCTTCTGTAATGGTTGTCTTCCATAAATATCTTGATACCAACATTCTCTTTTCCAAACTGGTTGCTGTAAATTTCTCTACAACTAAAGTATTATGCAATTTGGATGTTGATGCTAATTTTAATAAATTGTATATACTTGGTTCCAAATTCTTGTTCATCTTTGTGTTCTTCTTTATAAATATCAATTAGAGAAGAAAATAAAAGGTAAAATGAATTGATGCAGCCATTAATTAAAGACTTAACAAATTATTTATTATTATTAAAGATGACATTAAGATAGTGCATGAAAAATTATCACAAAAGCACATTAATAACATCCCAAATTATAAGCTTTTTATGTAGTTATGAAAACTTAAAGTTTTTTCACAAAACATGTGCTTTTATGAAAACCATGAATGCAAGTTAATGAATGATGTTTATGCAATACAATGGATCATAAGATGGAACTCTTAGACATCTAAAGATTGCATATATCTTCAATTGAATGACATGTAAACGCTAAAACTTATCCAAGACTAAGAGCCTCAGCATCTTAATCTTCTTTAAGCTCCCCCTGTGATATGTCCGAAATAATCTCAAATTCTCTGAACCCACAGTGATCAGCGTATGGTGTCCAAGAAACAACATTTGTTGTCAACCTATCAAACCGCTTACGATAGGTCGTCACTGGTAATGCGTTCCCACACTTCCAGCGACAGGCACATGGTTGGCTCTGATGGTAGTATTCATTTGCAATCATATTCCCAATACTTGAGAAATGCTCGTAGATCCAACACTACAATTACAAATAAAAAAATGACAAATTGTATGTTAATAGTACATAGAAAGTTTTAAAAAATAACAATGATAAATGTTAAGAAAATTACCTACAAGAGAGTGATATACCCTATAAGATGTTTACCATGGTATTGAAATGTATAATTTAGATTGTCATACCTATAAAGGAGTGCAGCCAGTCCCCATGAAAACCCTCCGGACTGCTGCATGTCACGAAATGCATCCAAGAATATCACACCGATATGTTTGAGACTCTTGTTAGCAAATATTATGCACATACAAGATGCAACAAATAGGCTCTAATTGTTACAGTCCATTGCCTTGAGTCACATTTCACACGATAAATGTCTCGCAACCAAGCAAGTCAAACATATGCTTCATGGCATTACTGCGTCTCAATTTCTGCTTCTTTTGCATTGACTTTAAGACTCTCAACTAATAACTCTACTACATGCTCTACATCTGTTGCATCATACATATAGAAGGCACCTATAATTGGTAGATGTAACAACGATACCACATCATCGAGGTAATAGTCATCTCTATTATGGGCAAATGGAAACTGGTGGTTTCCTTGTGCCATCTCTCCATAAAAGCATATATAAGTCCCCTATCTCCTGTCTCCACTAAACATGTAATCAGAGGGCTTAAGCCCGTACCAGCCACTAAACCATCAATTTTAGGTGCAAGCCTTCTAAATTTCTGCAACTTCCTCCATGAGAAGCCAACTGCAACTCAGCACACTCCTGTAAATAGAGAAATAATTAAACACGTAAGTACCTCTCCTACCTACAATTTGGCTGTGACATGATTAACATACATTGTCAACACTAATGTATCTTGGGGTTCGCCTAGAAAACCCTATAAATCAGCACCTTCATCCTCCATAACTGGAATGTCAGGCTCCTCATGACCCCCGTGAACAACAGCATCCTCAGCAACAACAACACCTACCATTGTCTATGTGCCAATGATGTCAACCTTCGGCGTTGAGGGGCTTCTTCTTCATTACCACCAACCTCTCTACCTAAGGCTCTGTCTACAACTCTTCCTAAAACCCAACACAATCCTCTTATTCTAACCATAATCTACAAATTTCCTTAATTATTAGTCTAACACTTCAAATCAACTCATAACTTCAACAAAGTACAATTACAAATATTTACGATTAATTTCAATTATTTTATGACCTCTAAATTAACATGTTAATTATAGAAAGAATTCTTTAAAGTATTCTCAAAAGTATTCTAGGCCTAACGAAAATAAAACAATTTTTCAAATTTCTATTTATTAAATTTAAATTGAAAAACATACATGAATTTAGCGAAAGAAAAAAAGATTCAACAACTTATAAGAATAATCTAATGATTTTTGAAACAACCATTTCAATTCAATCGATAAATTCACTAAATTGTTAATTGAAAAAAAAAAGGATCTTAATGCTAAAAGTAAAACAATTATAAAAAAATTTGAAAAAAAACCCATACGGATGGCCAATTCATATGGTTTTTACGGATTGCCAATTCATATGGGTTTAACACAAAAAATTTTTTACAGAAAAATGAAGTGGCGGAGAAACGCATAGCGACGACAACGAGGAGATCAACGACAAATGAGGAAGTTGTTGAGATCAACGAATGGTTCACAAATAAGAAGAATGGTCCACAAAGAAAAAGAAAAATTATGTGAGGAAGGAGAATGGTCCGTGAAGAAGAAGAAGGCAAATGGTGCGAGAATCTGTCCGTTCGAAACTTAAGGTTTTGCTAAAGGGCAATTTTGGAATTATACTGTTTATTGTTGGGTGTATGGGATATTTGCTGGATGTAGGAAGAAAATCCCCACGTGAATTCATCCTAACCCAAACCCAATTCAAATTGAAGCTTAATCAGGTGGTTGTGGGCTAGATTTTCTAAGGTCTGTTTTCAACAAATTGGACGTTTTGGTTTCGAATCTAACCAAAATGACAGAATCCCATTGCAGTTAAGTATATAAAGATTGTTGAATTTTTGGTACCACTACACTCAGTAATAAGGTTGTGTTAAAAATGAAGGAGAGAAATAATATAAAGAGGAGTTTTGTACTTTTTGGTGGGACAAAAAATTTTCTTCTATTTACATTCTTTCTATTTTCATTTTCTAAAGCAGACACATCTAAATTAGGGTTATCAAAATGAAGGGGTGAGGACAAGCTAGTCCGTTTCATATTTTTTCAAACTAAAATTTATTAGGTCCAGTCTAGCATATCTATTTGATTCAGTTTAGAAATGAATAAAAAAAGTTTAAAAATTTATTCTAAAAAAAATATTTTTTTCAAAAATAAAACATTATGTATTATGCATTTATATCATGTCGGCCTGACAATGTTGTAGATAGGGGTGGAAATAGGACAGATAGTCTATCAGGGGCCCACGACTTGACCTGGTTAAGGCCTAGCTTGTTTATTAAAAATGTCAAATTTGAGCTTTTTAAAAAGTTTTTTTGATTCAAAAGGCCAGACGGTAGACTTTAAAGAAAACCCACTAAGCCTAAATAGTGGACATGTCTAAACTATAACTTATAAGGTCATGTTTGGTAATTTATAACTTATGAGATAAACATGTCTATTATGTTGATTTTTTACTTTTAATTATTTGTTCTGGTTTAATTAAGCCTTGTATATAGGCTCTCAGGCCAGACCAAACCTTTATGCAGGTCAGACTCATGCCTTAATAAATTATTTAAAACACGTAACAAGCCAGACTTAGGCTTAATGATAGTGATGTAGGCCAGACTTAGGTCCGCCAAAGTCTGGCCTTGCTTGGCCTATTTCCAGCCCTAGTTGTAGACACAAGTTTATATAAAAACTGTATTGCAATTATGGAGTAGAGTTTAGCTTACCATATTTTATTGGGTTGCAGGTTTTGGATCGAACTAGATTGGATTTGTTCGTTGTGGGGTTTGAATAATGTTAAAAGGGCCATTATGAATTCACAAGATGATCCTTTACTTTTTGTTGATTGTTTCCTTTTTGGGTGGAAGCTTATTTTGTAAAAAGCTTGTTAGATAGATGGTGTTCAATGAACTTCGGATGTTGTATTTGTTGCTAGTAATTTTATGTGTAATTGTTTTAAAATTGGTACTTGTGAATACTCATTTTATTTTTAATAAATATATTTTATCTTTTAAAAGAAATATTAAACTATAATATAAAATTATAAATTATATTAATAAATTATTATATTTTATTATATATTACTATTCGGCCTAATCTGATTCAAGTCCATGTGACCCGTTAAGTTATATGGGTTGGACTAAAATGACTAATTTTTTTAGTTGTCTTTTTTGAACTCACATTGGTCCTAACTGTGGCCGGCTCATCGAGCCAATCCATGTTGTTACTTGTTAGCCTTATTTTAAGTTATGGTTTGATTGTGGGGAAGAAAAAAAAAAGAAGATAATCGTGAAAAAATATTGGAATTAAAGAGGTGTGAGACCCACACAAATTAAAAAATTTCTCTCACTTTCTCTTGTATTTCTTTCCAACCAATCACACAATAACTAATGCATAACCCACACGATAATTAAAGATGGCAAAAACGGGTTGACCCGTTTTGCCTCGCCACCAACTCGTCAATCCATCCTGTCCCACATTTCATATATGGATTCAAAGTGATGATTGTCCCGTTTTGGGGTCGGATTGGCGGATTAATATGTCAAAATTTTAAATATTTTAAATAAGAACTAATATATTTAATTAATTTTAATTAATTTTATCTTTTATAAATATTAAATAATAGATAATAAACACTCACTAAAAACATTTGAATGAATTATCTTAAATTTTTAAAGTTAATTTATTTATACAAAAAAATAAATTAATTAAAAATTAATAAATAAATATAAAATATGAAAATAAATATTAAATTATTCTTTAATAAAAAAAAATGAATGAACGATTTGATTCATCCTACGTATCTTTCAGCCCATTTTTTGACGAAACAAAATGAGGCGAATTGATGTGGGTTGAAAATCCCAACCCAATATGAAAAAATGACCAAAATGGGTTGATACGTCTAATCCATTTCGTCGCCCATGAGATAACGTCACAAATCAATTTAACTTAACACAACAGATGGCGAATGCCTAACAGAAGAAATAGTCACGTGTCTGGAAGAGTCAACATCACCATAGCGTAGAAGATAATGATTTTTTTGTTTTATCATTACAGCTACCGACGTTGACTCAATTTAAATTTTGTGCAGCATAACAACATTCCTTTTAAGAACGCTTCTTCTTCGGTTCTGTCGTCGCCGTTACTACTTAAAACCGCGTAAAACCTTCAACTACCACCCTTCTCTTTTCTCTTCTCACTGAATTTTCAGATCTACTTTTTCTACTCAGTGGAGTAATAATATTGATTGATTCACGCAGCTATAGCCATCTCAGATCTAAGATTCTCTCTCTTTCTCTTCGATGGCTTCCACGGTTGTTGCCGCCTCTGCCAGGAGTGACGTGCCGCCTCGGCATCCGGTGGTGGATCCTTCGCCGTCGTCGTCCCCCGACAACGCCGCTGATCGGAGCGATTCCTTCAATTCCTCGCCCAACCACTTCTCCGACACTGAAACTCAGGTACTTCGTTTCGTGTGTGTTCGCTGCATTCGAAATTGATGCTGTGAAGTGTCATTTATCACTCAATTGGAACTTAAATTGAAGATAACATACGTTTAGCTTGAGTGTGAAATTGTTCGAAATAGTTCATTTTGTTGTTGCGGCTTCAGTGAAACCTGCGAATTGTGGCTCTTAACCTATATTTGATAGAAGAGAAAATGAGAGGGAAAAAAATGAAGAGAAAAAAACACGGATAGCAAAGTATTTTCTTGATTGGGGAGAAAGTAGAGGGAAAAGAGAGAGGGAAGATTAACTATAGAAACAAAAGTTTAAATTTTTCTTTATATTTTCTTCCCAATTCCAAACGGATCATTAATGTTATATGCTGACTTTGCTCTTTGGAATCTTCTAATTTTTGACACATTTAACCGATATTTATATATTTCACTTAATTGAAAGTTAATTGAAGTGTTGTTTAGTTTGTTTGTGGAATTGTCGAAATTGTTCATTTTGGTTTTTTGCAGCTTTAGTGAAACCTGTGAATTGTGGCTTTTGACGTTATAGGATAGCTCTGGTCCTTGGAATCTTTTAGTTTTTGACACATTCAATTGAAATTCATATTTCACTTAATTGTAAGTTAATTGAAGTGTTGTTTAGCTTGAGTGTGGAATTGTTCGAAATAGTTCAATTTTTATGCGGCTTCAATGAAACTTGTGAATTGTGGCTTTATAGGATGGCTTTGCTATCTGGGATGTTTCAAATTTTTACACATTTAACTGAAATTATATTTAGTTTGAATTTCAACATGTTATTGATCACACTATATTGTTGCTTCTGTGATTGTTTTTATTTTCTTAGTTACAAACTCCAGACATATTGAAGAGTGAAGAGTATCGACAATTGTTCCGTCTTCCACAGGAGGAAGTGAGTGATGTTCCACCTTTAAGATAGATATTTTAATGTCTAACTTTATGGCTTATTAGTTGGATTAGTGAGTATCATCTTATAATGGAATAGTTGGCAATCATCTATGGCTATTTACATTAGCATGTTTCACTAATCATGTGCATCTGGGTTCTTGTAATCCTTTCTTGTTCATGATCGTGCCATCGTCATCAAACTCTCGAGTTAACTCACTAACTCTTACGAGTCAACTTATCCTGTACGAGTTGACTCGTTAACAAACTTTCTTTTTAGTAGACTTGGTGCAAAGTTGGTAGATTATCGAGTTTACCACCGAGTCAACAATTTACAAAAATTAGACCAAAACTCAAGTCGTTTTGGATCATTTTTTAGGCGATTAGGGTTCAATGTATCTCCATCTGGTGTGTTGTTTCTGAATCGAAGAACCCTCACCTCTAACAACATCAAACCCTCGATGGGAGTGCTCTACCACTACTATCACCTCCGCAAGTTATTATCTAGTAGTGATGCATTAATATACTTGATTATTTAAGTATTGTAGAATTTGTGGTTTACTATTTGAGTTTAATGTCTATGGACTGACAGTGTAAAATAATTTTACATTGTCATTCAATTACAAATCACCATTTGTATTACTTTAAAATAATTATTTTAAAAATTAACAAACTAACCGTACATGGTGAGTTGTAATTGAAATGTTTAATTGGTATGTTATTTATAGGTATTTTGTTATTAAGTAAACTCTAACGAGTCTACGAGTCAAGTCCACGAGTTGAGTCTATGAAGCTCCCATGAGTTTATGTAGACTCTCGAGTTTAATAATCTTTTCTCTATGTTTGTTTTCTGGAAGTGTAGAATGCCATTGGTGTGACCCTCAACAAGGTTAATGTGGTGTTTAACTCATGAAGCTCCTCACCCACTGCCCCACAAATTTATTTTGGGTAGATCAGATTTGGTTTTAATTAACATTAGAGTTGGGCATGCAGGTAAGCCCGCAACCGCAAAGCCCATAACCTGTGAAGCCCGCCCTGCATTCTGAACGGGGTCATTTTTTTTTGTCTGAAACCGTACTGCATAGTCTGCAGGCTTAGCAGGTCGGCTTGCATTTGACAAAAAAATTAAAGAAAATTAAATTTTAAAATGTAAAATTTGACCCATTTTAAATAATTTTAAAAACTAACTATGAATTGTGTAAAAAAAAAATTATTGGTCCAAAATGGTAATGTAAATGGCATCTTAAGCTACCTAAAAAGCATTTTTTACATTATGTTTACTTAATCTATAATTTTATACTAAATCAAAATATTATATCGCCATTCACCAAACATTGAATCATATAAAAGTACTTAAATTTTATACTTTTTTATTTTACTTTGTTTACATCCCTTATTTTTTAGTATTATATGTTTCTATATTAAAATGTAAAAAACCCACAGGGGTCTGTGGATAAAAACCTGTTTAATCTGCAGGTTAAGTGGGGCGGGCTAAAAAACACACAATTTAAACGGGCTCAAAATATCAAGGCCTGTATACCATGCGGGTTGTGGGTGGGCCATGGGCCCAAACCCATTTGCTCAGCTCTAATTAACATATTTACCAAAATTCAATAGATCATGTTATCTTGGCAATCTCACACCTACAAACAATTTTTCCTTACACAATTTAAGCATATCTAATTCTTGCAACAATTTTAGATGAACCACATTGATGATGTTAATGTTGTCAGGAATTTGCACATTTTTTAGATTTGGGAGTTATTACTTGAGAACTTTCTGCGATTTGATTCCCCTAAATGAAGACATTCTTATTTGTTCTCCTTTTCTTTAGGTCCTTATTGAAGATTTTAACTGTGCCCTCCAGGAAAACCTACTTATTCAGGTAATAGTCTGCTTCACAATTTATTGGTAAATGTTAATACTATTAACTCACAAATACTGTGCATTATCCTTTCAATTTGAAGAATATTAATGAGTACTGTCTTTTTTCTTAAGTTAAAATGCATCAATTGTTTGAACATATAGCATTTTCATTTGTTTTCTCCTAATGATTTATTAATTGCTTGTTGTAGGGTCATATGTACCTCTTTGTCAACTTCATTTGTTTCTACTCGAACATATTTGGATATGAGACAAAGGTAAAGTGTTTAACGCAGTTGTCTATGCATTTAAACATTCTTTTAAACTCTTCACGGAAGGAATTAAATTTATATTTATATTTACATATAATATCAAGGTTATACAATGTACATGCTTAATCTACTATGTTGATCATCTGCTAGTAATTTTGGTTTTAATTTCATTTTTTGCCACATGTTGGAATTGTCAATGATTATGTTTCAGAAAATAATCCCATTGTCTGAAGTCACAAGTGTAAGGAGGGCAAAGACGGCTGGGCTCTTTCCCAATGCCATTGAGATTCTAGCTGGAAACAAGAAGGTGTATTGGAAATGGAGTATTATTTATGCTAGTTGTATTTCAATGAATTTATTTTCTGAACATTACTTACCTATTTGTATTTTCTATTTTATTGTGCTGCAATGTCTTAATCCACTTATTTATTTTTCAGTACTTCTTTGCTTCCTTCCTATCCCGTGATGAAGCTTTCAGGATTATTAATGAGGGATGGTCGCGACAGGGCAATGGAGCCATAGCAATTATGGAACAGAAGGTATTTACTATATAACTCTGTTTTGATACTAATTGTTTATTATTTTTTGTTCTGTTGGTAGTATGTAACGTGATAAATTTTTCCATTGGTAATGTGGTGGATTTTAGGAATGAATGGCACCCCTCTACTTATAGTAATCTGTTAATGGATAATGGATCAAATAGCAGGTACTAGTTTGAGAATTAGTGAGGAAGCCAAGGTGACGCCCAATCATTGGGCAACAGCAGGATCTTGTATGAGAATTTTTTTGTAGCATTTTATATGTTGAATACTAATTCTTCTGTTCCTTTTCATTTTAAGTATCTTTCTGAGGTTTTCTACAATATATGGATCAGTGTTTAGCCATGGTCTTTTTGTCACCATAAACTATTAAACTAATGTATCCCAATGTCCGGTTATTGTATGTAGCCTTGTCCTTGCATATGCAAAGAGACTATTTCCAGATTCGAACTCATGACCAACCGGTCACCAAGGCACAACTTTGTCTCCATGTATAGTACAAAGTTGCATCCAATAATTCCCAAACTAAAGTAGTAACTCAGTCTCAGATAATTAGATTTTGCAATGGTTTTCATTGTTTTTTTTCCTCTTGTGAACATGAGACTATCTTTCACAGAATGCATTCGATACCTATCATGTGTTGAAAATTATTGTTCCACTAATTATTTTCAGTATTCAATTTCTTTGGAAAATTGGATCATCTATGCATAATAAGATCTTAAAATGCAAATTAATTGGTCAAAATTGCATCAGTTGTATTGTAGCCCTTATTTATTTATTTATTTTACTTCAGGAATCAATGTCTGAGTCCAGCAGCCAAGAGAATGGATTTGTAGCTGTTGAAAATGTCAGAAGTTCTGATATAACTGACAACAGATCACTTTCTACTGACCTGTATGTCCCTGTTTATAATGGCTGTTGCTTTAGAATAGATTATTTTCTGTGCAACTCATTTAGGTTTATGTGTGTGAACCAGGAGCAAAGATACGGCGCTTACATCCATTGTAGGAGATGATCCTGTATTGACGGCAGATTCAGAGAAGCAATGCAGTGTAAAACAGGTTGCTGAACCTGAACTGAATAATGATGCCCCAAGTGCTGCAGGTGTCAGTTGGAAGTGGAACGAGGAGGATATTGATGCCCCATCAAGTGAGTTTGGGAATATATATATATATATATATATATGTATGTATGTATGCCTCTATGTGTGTGTTTGTGACTCATGTTCATTAGTCAAATGTTTGTAGTCATTTAGAAATTGTTCTGAGGGAAAATATCTCAACAGTTTTATTTTACATTGTTCAAGGGATGTCTGATACAGTGGATGTGGGAAAGGTGTTTGAATTATAGATAAAAAAGAACACTTAATGTGTAAATGTCCATTGTGTTTATATTGTAGCATACTACTATTTGTTCACCTTATATGTAAGTAATCTGATGGATTTGAACTTATTTTTCTAAAATGCAGTCCATGAAGCATATACATGTGTTGCAGATTCAGTGTTTCCGGTATAATCTTACTTGAATATCACTATATCTGTTTTTAGCTTTTAAGTTTTCCCTTGCTAATTTGATCAATCTTAATTTTAAAAATTTATAGATTTTCTCAAAGTTTAGAATTTACACATTGCAGATGAAGGTTGAAGACTTCTTTAGGTACTTATTCTCAGATAATGCCCTAAATTTTCTCGAGTCTTTTCGCCAAAAATGTGGTGATAAAGGTAGCCTGAATGAAACTTTTAAACCTATGCATTTCAATTGTCATTTTCATATTCTAGTTTTGTTTACTATCCTCCTCCCTTGTCATCTAATATGATTTTAGGGAAGAAGAGCAATAAGCCAATAACTGATGTCTTTCTTCATACATTTTTCTTTCTTTCTTTTTTTCAGACTTTAGGTGTTCTTCGTGGCATCCTCAAGAGAAATTTGGGTATGCTCGTGAACTGTCATTTCAACATCCAATAAAAATTTATCTTGGTATGCTTCTGCTGCTTTTATTTTGATGTGCACTGTATGAATTCTTGTTCTGACTTTGATTTTGCTAGCCCATTATAATTCTGTAGTTTATTTTCTATTTGATAGTCATGTAAGCTAATTTACGTTGACATATAACTGGCATGTTCATGAGTTATGAAACTCTTTAATTTTATAGGAATAAGTATAAGCATGAGATCTAAATTGCAACAAGTTATTAACACGAAGCAAACTAGATACATGTATTAATAAAGCTATTAAGAACGAATAAAATGTCTAGAAACACACATTTATATAAGATGGTGCAAAGTGGGCGTAATTGGAGTGATTGGGACACACAGATCAGTGTTTTATTAGACTAATTGAAGAACATTGAAGCTAAATGTGTAAGACTAGCTAATCTATTAAAAATATAGGGCCATACTCCCACATCATATTTTGGGCATTAAAAACGTTTCTTGTTCCAATGAATTTTCAAAACTTTAGGGGAGCTGTCTATTTGCCGGTGGACATGATTGCATTTCTTTTTCAGGAGCGAAATTTGGTGGCTGTCATGAGGTTCAGAAATTTCGCGTTTATAGGAACAGGTATTTTGCCATGACCTTTTTTTTTTTCTCAATCTGTTTATGTTAAATAAGTTCATCTTCTACTCTCAAAACAATTTTTTAAGGTAAAGGTTTCAGGGAGCTTCTAATAAAAGGAAGCTAGATGGAGGATAATTATCGGGATGAATGTCCCAAGTAGCTTAGGGTGTTGTGGGGTGGGTTGGATAACGTAATAAGGTGTAGCAATAACATATTTTCCTGTTTTATTGGTTTATGGCTTTAAGTGGGAGAAACTCAGGAAATAAGAAAATGATAAAGGTGTGGTGAGATAGGTTGGAAGAAAATATATCTTGTGCTGTTTTGTGTAGCCTGAGATAAAGCTGTTGTGGTGCCAGAGCTTATGCAGCTTATAGAAATGGAATTGTGTGGGTCCTGTGAGTGAGTTCTTTTCAAGAACACTTGTGATTGAGAGGTGGGTGTAGTACTGGAGAGAAGGGATATATTTGTTCAACTAAGCAATTTAATTGTTTCAAACCAAGCATTTTGAGTTTGGTATGGTGTACGACATGAAATCCAAGAAGAAGCTTGTTGGTGGCTTGTTTAGTTTTTTTTTTAATTACTTTCTTCTCGGATGAGAAAAACTGGGTAGGACCTAGGAGTGTTCATGCTTTTATTATGTTATGTTGAATAGTAAAAATGGTTGCTTTTGCTTCCATTGTGCATTTTATTATTTCCCTTTATCTATTTTCTTGTGTTCTTTATGTTAATTATTTATTTTAAAAATAAGTTACTGCATTGACTACATGAAATAATGTGTTCTTAAAATGTCGTGTTATCTTGACATGTATTTGTTACTTCATCCAGTCATTTGGTTATAGAGACGTCGCAAGAAGTCAGTGATGTACCTTATGCAGATTATTTCCGGGTTGAGGTACAATTTTTTTTTGAAACAATAAATCTTTATGCACATGAGCTTTTAAGTAATTTTAATTCTAGGAATGCTAGTAACACTCTCTCTAGCACTCTGTTTCTAACATCCTCTCAGTGTTGGTTGGAATTGATTGAAAATCACAAATTTTGTTGGATCTCACTTTTAAATTAGCAGACTCATTAAATGAGAAGTGATAGGGAGAATGTTAGAGAGTGTTGCTAGCACTCCTAAATTATTTTTGAACAGAATAAATTTTCAATTAAAAATATTTCTTGGCTTTTTGTTCGGAAGAAAAGGAAGTGTTTATTTTTTTTTTTTGGGGGGGGGGGGGGGGGGGGGG
>PYAF01000970.1:361017-406178 GCA_007407185.1 Glycine tomentella | reverse complement strand
TGGCCAGACCTCAACACATACATATGAACACTCCTGTAGACATCATGAACAGGATGAACAATGAGGTCACTAGAAGTCCTTCAGACATAGCGTGGCTGGAGAAAAGAATTCATCACCTCAAAGATGAAATGTACATGGTTGAGAGTAGGCTTGAAAGGATGCGGTATGAACATTTACTTTTAAAAAAGCAACTAAAGGATCTAGAACACAAGTAGCTACCAAATTTCATTGTCCCCTCTTATAGCATCTTTTTTTGTATATACATGTGATATGATATATAGATATGATATTTAATTTCGTAAATTCATTCTTCTTCCTCGTTGTAAATGAGGACTTTATGTTATACCCAAAATTAAAGAAATGAGAAACTTGTGATTTAGGGTTTGTTTTCCAGCATCTGAAAATAGGATGAAATGCAATGGATCACTATTATAATTTAAAGGATTAATTGAACTTTGTTTCTATGTCAGTTTGAATGCCAATTTGGTCTCCTTAATTATTTTTTTTGGTATTAATGGGTTTTTTTTTAAAAAAAAACAAGTATTAATTGGGGCTTAAAAGCCCAAAAATTAATACGTGGGGTAGAGATCCCCATTACACCATATATTTTCCATTGTTAAAATTAAATCTTTTGCTTCAATTTAATTGAAGTGTAAAATGACATTGATTTGTACATGAAAGCTAGCATGATCCACTTTTACAAGTGATTTATTGTGGACCACTTTTGTAGACCATTGTATCCATCTCATTCCCACGACCATGTGGTGCACCCACTGCACTAGATTCTTTTTTCTTCTTCCTTTCTTTGTCCCTCTCCCTCTTCCTTTCTTTTTCTCTCTCTCTGACCACCCTTCTTTGTCTGATCTACCCCCACAAAATAACTCGTCGCCGGTCAACGTTGCCGGAGGTAACTTCCAGCGACAGCCAAAGCACCCTACGTCTCTCTTTTTCTTAGCTAGTGAACTCACGTTTCGCTCAACGTGAGATCTGTAGTTTCCGCCAGCGGCACCGTTACCAACATCAGAGAGCAACAAACACATCAAACTTAAAATCAATACTCTAGAAAATAAGGAAAAAGCAGAATAAAGAATCCAAAACCAAACAAATTAAACTACTGAAATCATAATAACCGTAATTACAATCAGCAACGGCGATAGGGACCTCCAATCGTTGACGGTGAGGACTTTGCAGGACCTTCATCGATGTCACCGTCAACCACCATGGGTTTGAACGTTTTCTCGCGTGGCTAGTGGAATAGATCTGGTGGTGCGATGGTTTATGGCAAATCTGGCGGTGGTGCCGTGGTGGTGTGGTGGTTTCTGACTAATCTGGTTGTTGGGTTGGAGAGCTTGGGGGGCTACATCGTTGGCGTTGGAGAAATCACCGCTAATGGCAACTTTTGTCTGAGAGTGGCAGAGGTGCTGTGGGAGATTCCGGGAGGAAGACTATAGAGAAGAAGAGGTAGGCAAAGTTTTGACGTGAGAAGGTGCACAATAAAATTGTACACATACATTAATCTGAAGGCTGGTCATAGTGGTCTACCTAAGATCACTTACGTTCATGACCCACCCTAGACACCCTCTGATTTGTATTATCTTTAGGCTTGAATATAAGCATATTTAACTTACACGGGAATTAAAAAAGTTGGATAATTTCATTTAACTTTTCTAATGATAAAAATTAATGTTTTTTTTTTCTAAAGTATCATTGAAATTTGATATTTAAAATGAAAACAAGTTATTGGATTTATAATTACAATTAATTAAAAGATATTTTTTGGATGATATTATTAAATAAGATTAAATTAGTTGAAATTTATTTATATTTAAATTTAAAAATATTTTTTCTTATATTTAGGTCTAGAGACAGTATAATTTAGTAAAGGAAAAAATGTATAAAATATTTGATTAAAAATAAACTAGAAAAAATAATGCCAAAAATGAGTTGTCCGAAGTATTTAAATATTGTTTTGTTAACTTAGAACATCTATAATGTATTATTGTTTAGATGAGTTATTTATCATAACTTTGTAGGGTCTTATAATTTTACATGTATTTAAATATTTTATATGAAATTTACTATAATACTAAGATTGTAGAAGTGAGTAATTAACTTAATTTTGTGAATTCTATAATGTTTAAAAAATATTATCTATGATATAAATTTGTTAAGTAATAATTGCTTACATAATCAATGATATTTATATAAACAACTTCCTGTCACCTTCTCAACTATTGATAAAGGTTGAGTAACATTATTGAGAGTTAAATAACTCGTGTAAACACTAATATTGGAGATGTAACTAGAATTAAATTTTTATAAGAGTTTAATGTCTATATATTATTGGTGTAAAATAATTTTATATCATTATTTATCACACATCATCATTTAAATTTTTTTAAAATAATTATTTTAAAAATTAATAAATTTATTATACATATTGAGATTAACGGTGTAAATTATTTTATTGTCCATACATAACCTTTTTTTCTCTTTTTATAATATGAAAATTATGAAATTTAAATGTTCAGATAGCAAAATTAGAGGAATTAGGATTGCACGTAAATGTAATTTGAATCAAAATTTATGCTCGGTGATTGCACAGAATAAACATCCAGACATGTGAAGTGAAGATGTATTTTAAATCAATTGGGCTATCCACTAGAATCTGATGTCAAGTTATTCATAAAAGAAAATATTGACATCCCATGTGCATCTTAAAAAAGAAAAACATGCTCAGATCGTGACAAAAGTTTCCTGTATGTTGAATAACATTAAAATCGAGTTGTTATATTTATATTTATATTAATATCACGTTCCATTGAATATTAGTCTCACCCTCTCCGTGTTTTTACTTTGTAGAGATTCTGGATAAAATTAGAAAAATAAATAAATTTAATATAATTATTTGACTTAATTGTAATTTTGGTATACTTTTAATTTCTGATTTGCAGTTTCAATTCTCGCATTTAAAAAGAAATATGTTAAGTTTGCTTACATTTTTTCATTTAAACTCTAAAATTTTAATTTGTTAGTTGGAAATAATTTAATTAGTTAACATGTAAAAAAATACAAAATTTAAGTTTCAACTAAAATTGCAGATTTTTAAAATGTAGACTAAAATTTTGGGGAAAAAAGGAGTTCAATTGCTGATAAAAAATTAAACTTGAATCAAAATGATATTTTAACCTAAACGGGTGACTTCTTGTTTTGATTGGAACAAATAAATCAAGGGTCTAATAAAAAAATCAAGTGTCTAATTCTGTATAAAATTTATCAAAATTTTTAGGGCAGAAGCAAACCGCACCTAGTTGATGTGGCCATAAACTTTTTTTTTGGGATAATCAAAAATTTAAAAATATCAAGTCCTTAAGAAAGCATAAGGTATGTCTTTTTAGGATCAGCAAGATACAAGATAAACATTGAGTCATATTGCAATGAGGCACCACAAAGAAAAAAGTTATTTAGGTACCTATTTAGGAAAATATTTGATAGATACCATTTATTTTCTAACAACTAGAAAAAGAAAAAAATATTAATTAAATGTATAATATAAAAAAACTATGTATCATCACTCGTACAAACATAACATGACAACAATAATTACAACCAAACTTCTTTTTGCCAACTGATATTTTTTCAATTATTTTGCAACCCCACGAATATTTCAGCAAACAAAAAACACTTCGTGCACCGCGCCATATATATCCCTTGTTACAAGTGACACCCACAATATCTTAAATTAAACTATTCATACCTTGATTTACCTCCTTTAACCTTATAATTCAATCAATTAACCCAATAGTTTAGGGACGATTCATAAACCACCACGAAAGTGGTTGTTTCAACCCAAACTTTCAAATAAACATTTATAATTCAACTTAGGTATTCTTTCACAATTCATTCGCAATTATTTGATTTTATTGAAGATTAAAACTCTTAACAAAAAAGTTTCATAATTAATTTAATTGTTCACACATTTTAGAAGCACAATCCACTATTTAGATCTCTAATTAAGCATATGTCGTTAATTTTTCATAATAACAATTATAGGGGAGCACCCAATTGAAAAATAAAATAAAAGTTTAAGGACCCAATTAAAAGAAGAAAAAAATTTAGGGACCTTATTGAAAATTTAATAAAATTACGACAACATGCGAATAAATTTAAATTAATATATTTTAAATTTAGAGCTTAATTTTTGTTTCAACTTTTGTATTTTCTTTTATTTATTTTAATTTTTTATGATCTTATGGGCCATGACATGGTGGTGGACGCGGTGCCTTAAATTAAACAAAAAACAACAAATGAGGCTAATCAAGTCAAAACATTAAACCCGGAATTACCGCATTCCTTCCTTCAGACCCAAACGCGTTTGCCTTGCTTTCCCACTCACCGTGGCAATACATGCTATTGCTATCTGTCTTAAATATTAGAAATATTACAAATGGAAATGCCACATTTTAATATCTTTTTTCTTTATTAAAAGTGAATTTTATTATATTAATTGTTGCAATGTCTATATTATCTTAATGATTGTATATATTAAAATTTATATAATTTAATAATAATTATTTACTTTATGTTTTTGGTAACATTTTTTAAGCAATTTTTGGTAACACATTTTACTTTTAAATAATATATATATTAACTTTGTCAAGTTTTTTTCATTGTACATCAAATTACAAACCATTAGCCAATATGTCAACGAGAAAAACAATTAAGAAGAGAGTCCAACTAAAATATTCAGTCAAATTTATCAATAAAGATTAATTATTAATAAAGTTAATAAATTAATTTTAATAATAATTATCTTAAAATTCATATAAAAAATAAATTTTTGATTAAGGGTAAAAAATTATCATGATATTGCATGTCTATTTAATTTTCATAATTTAAAATAAAAATATTGTAACTAAAAATTAATTAATTAATTTTTATAGAGTTAATTTATTTATTAAAATTTAGCAATTAGATTGATAAAATTGAATGTTTAAAAATAAATTAATCGATAAAAGTTAAAAGCATAAATTCAAAGTCAGGGCCGGTCCTGAAAATTCTTTGGCCCGGGACAAAGTGAAAAAAATGGGCCCTTAACATATATTTTTTTTGAAATACAAATAATATTAAAACTAAGGGATGGAAAAAATGGACCTTAACATACAAATTTTTTAAAATACAAATAATATTAAAATTAAGGGAATATTAAAATTAAGGGATGAAAAAAATAGGCCCTTAACACAAATTTTTTGAAATACAAATAATATTAAAATTAAGAGATAAAAAAAATGAGTCTCTAACACACAAAAAATGGATCCTAACATACAAATTTTTTGAAATACAAATAATATTAAAACTAATGGATGGAAAAAAATGGGCCCCTGACACATAAATTTTTTGAAATACAAATAATATTAAAACTCAGGGATGGAAAAAATGGACCTCTAATATACAAATTTTTTGAAATGCAAATAATATTAAAATTAAGAGATGGAAAAAATGGATCCCTAACACACAAAATGGACCCCTAACATAGGTTTTGTTTTTATTTTATTTTTTTAATAAATTTTTTTTACTTAAACTACCACAGCAAAAATTTTTGGGCCCTGGGCGGACGCCCTGCTCGCCCTGCCCCAGGGCCGGGCCTGTTCAAAGTAAACATAAATTATTTTATATAGGCAAATACAAAATTTTTAATCTAATAAAAAATCAAAAGACTGAAAAGAGATTGTTAAAATATGTGTTTTTTAATATAAAAGACATGTTAATATCCTTTTATCGTTACGTAAAAGACAATAATAAAAGATTTAAAATACCCAAATCAACCAACTTAATTCAACCTTTTGTCTTCGTTACATAGAAAATAACACTTTTTTCCATTAATTTCACATCTATCTTTCTGTAACAAAAAAGTGAATCCGGAGAAGATTCATTTCCAATCTATTTTTTCTCTTTTCCACAAAATAATAAGCGTTTGAAAAAGAAAAATTGTATAAAAATGACAGAGCCAACATAACATAGAAATAAACGAAACGAAGTAGTGGAACATGGTCCAAGACAGACAACACAAACAAACCAACCAAAGTACCAAACAAAACCAGAAGGCTTAGTATATCTACCTATCTGTCTAGCCATTCATCGAACCTCAACTGGACCAGGTAAACTCAAGTTTGTTCCAACCTCTTCTTACCCTTTTCTTTATGCTTCATTCTTTTACTCTCTAATAATTTCTTCAACTTCATTTATAGTCCTCATAATTTCTGATTTGTGCTCTTTTGATGCCATTTTATCTTCCTTTCAAAAGGGGTTCCCTCAAAGTTCTATAAAGTTCGATTCTTTGTTCTTTTCACTAACTTGGCACTTTTTCTGCTCTTTTTTTTGTTTGTTAGTATCAATCATTAGCTATTAAATATTTTTTAATCTTCTCTTGAAGATGAAAAGATTGTCTTTCTGCTTTCTTGTCCAAGATATCACTCCTTTTGTTGGATGGTGTTGAATCTTTGGATTTGTTGCTGATTGTGGCAAAATTTTGGTTCAGTATATGGGGTTTGACTTAGATTTTCATTAACAAGGACTTGAAGTTCATATTCAGATCTTGTATCTGTGTTAACAGATGATGTAGGCTCTTAGATCCGAGTGATGAAAGCTGGATATTTGTTATCAGCATCACAAAATAATTCAGTGTGAAGCAATATGGGGAACACGTGTGCTGGTCCTAGCATTTCAAAAAATGGTTTTGTTCAATCAGTTTCTGCGGCGATTTGGCGGTCCCAATTGCCTGAAGGTTCAGTGTCTAATAGAGAATCTGTAAAAGAGGAAGTAACTAGTGTGCCCGAATCGCCCTTGCCTGTCCAAAACAAGCCTCCTGAGCAGATAACTATGCCGAAACAAGAAGCCAAACAAGAGGGAAAATCAGAAATACAACCGGAAAAGGAACAGGATAAGAAGAAACAGAAGAAACGTGGTTCAGTGAAGAGAGTTTCTAGCGCAGGGCTTCGTGTTGATTCTGTGTTGCAGAGAGAGACCGATAATTTCAAGGAGTTCTTCACTCTTGGGAGAAAGCTTGGACAGGGTCAGTTCGGGACAACGTTCTTGTGCGTGGAGAAGGCAACAGGGCAGGAGTACGCCTGCAAATCTATTGCAAAGAGGAAGCTCGTCACCGACGATGATGTCGAGGATGTGAGAAGAGAAATTCAGATAATGCACCACTTGGCTGGGCATCCTAATGTTATATCCATCAAAGGTGCATATGAGGATGCCGTGGCTGTTCATGTTGTGATGGAAATATGTGCAGGTGGAGAGCTTTTCGATAGGATTATTCAGCGTGGCCATTATACTGAGAGACAGGCAGCCGAGCTTACTAAGACTATTGTTGGCGTTGTGGAAGCTTGCCATTCTCTTGGTGTTATGCACAGAGACCTTAAACCTGAGAATTTTCTCTTTGTCAATCAGCACGAGGATTCACTTCTCAAAACCATTGACTTTGGATTATCTGTCTTCTTTAAGCCAGGTACTTTCAGATGGTCTTACTATATAGTAGTGTGATTAAATAAATAGTTTTGTTAACATTAGTCTTTAAGGATGATTTTAAGCAACTAAAAGTAAAACTGTTTTATTGGGAAAGAAAACATTTATTATATTAGAAATACAAAATTTTCGAAAAAAAACTTCCAATTTTAGTTGATTATAATTAGTCCTTAGGGATAATGTTGACGATACCCTTGAATAAATACAGAGGAAGTTACCATTTTGGTCCCTAAAAGTTTAGTTTATCTCAATTTAGTTTGACTGCAAATTTATGGTGTCAGATCTATAAGAAGAGTATGAAATTTATAAGAACATGGGCAGGTTGAGATGAATTGAAACATTAAAATTCAAGTAATATGACATTATGACTAGGTTGTAATGAATTGAAACATTTATAGACTTAATTGATAAAATTAGAAAGTTTGAGGGACCAAATTGAGAAAAAGCATACGTTTTGAAGATCAAAATGGTAGCTTCCAATAAATTTTTATGTGAACACATACACTCAGACAGGACTGGAGTACAGGTGGGGATGGAGATATCATCAGACGCTGAATTTGATATGAAGGCTTTGATTTTGATATCTTGAATTTTGTGATTCGCTGAATCGTTTATGTGCATATTTTTCATAGAACTGGATTAATATTTCAAGGTGCTTGGCATTTGAGGATATGCAATGTGTTGCTATGCTTGTGTATGAAATTGTTAAGTGCATTTGTCCTACGTAATTTTTAGTTTTCAAAAGGATCAGTAATTTTCATTGACTTTTTGAAATTTTTTGAAGTTTAGAAGACTTCTCCATCTTCTATATGCTAGGTTCCTATCAAGAACAGAAACTCCTACTTAGATTTTGAGGACTTCTGTGAGCATTACTTACTTTCTAAAGTACTATGAATTCTTCATACAAAATAATTGTAATTGTTCATGTATCTACTATCTAGTTTAAATTTGAAATGTGTGTTTCATTGATATTTACTGTCAAGCCTGCAATTTTCGTTTATAACCATCTAAGCGTATTTGGATATGGGGTGCAGTCATCCCAAATCGATTTCTTTTTTCATGGTTACAATGAAGCAACTCTTCTTTGATTCTACTTTTTCAATTATCCACCACGACTTTTGCTGGTGGAATCGATTCTGCACTCTGCAAGGTTTCCAAACATGCACTAAGTAGACTTCTTTATACTGCAGTTAGTGTTAGGTCTGATGAGCTGTTAATTTTCCAATTCTTTCTTCATTTATTTTTAGCCTATATAATATGAAATCTTTTGAACTGCAAATCAAATTTTCTTTATAAATAGACATATGTAGTGAGAGGAGTTAATTTTGGGTACTATATAATATACATGGATGATTAAGAATTTAAGATTAAAAGTTAGTGGTTATATATGACCACTTAAAAAGTCATGTGCATTATCTCCAGTAATAAAATTTAATGGTCAAAATTCATTATTCTCGCTTGAGTTATATAGATATAGATATACAGTTTATCAGGTTTCTAGTATTATGTGAGTCATGAACTTTTCATTATTTTAACTGAAGCTTTGTTCAAGTTGAAGAAGTAATTTGATTCCATGGAGAAAAACCGATGATCTTTCACTTCCAGGTGATATATTTAATGATGTGGTGGGCAGCCCATATTATGTTGCCCCGGATGTTTTGCGAAAGCGTTATGGTCCTGAGGCAGATGTTTGGAGTGCTGGTGTTATCCTTTACATTCTTTTGAGTGGAGTACCTCCATTTTGGGCTGGTGAGATCTTTTGTATTTATTTGGACAGTGTAATTTTGACCTCTATTCATATAAATTTATGCCTTTTTTTCTGATTATTAATTTTCCCTCCGTCTTTGTGTGCCTGTGTGGTTCATATGGTTGCGTAGAAAACGAACAAGGAATATTTGAACAAGTTCTGCGTGGTGATCTTGACTTTTCTTCTGATCCCTGGCCTTCAATTTCTGAAAGTGCGAAAGATTTAGTAAGAAAAATGCTTGTTCGCGACCCTAGAAGGCGGCTGACTGCACATCAAGTATTATGTAAGAATAGTTTTACTAATTGATTATTCAGTCATGAGTTTGGCATTACTTTGGTCTTTACAAAAGATCTGGAAATTAGTTGAACAATACCGATGTTAAATATTGTGGTTTGGCAAGAACTTCTTGTAACAGTTAGTCCATGCTTGTCTCTAACTTCCATTTTCCTGGCAAAGATCATCATTATGTAGCTCTGTAAACTAGCTACCCTACATCTGCGTGGAAAAATGGCTATATTAACAAACATTTACCTTATATGGCTCTTAGCATACAAGTCTTGTATGCTTTGACATTGAAAAGTCTTGGTGCCCCAGAAGTGCTATAACTATGAAGAGATTTATTTGTGTAATAAACTAACTTCCCAAACCATGTTCTTGACATGTCATATCATAACATATTTTGCCACTTGATCTTTGATTTACCATTCAACATTTTTTTATCATCAGCTGGAAGTTGGAAAGAATAGTAAAGACTATATTCTGCGTAGGGTGTGAACAGTGCATTCTTTTGTTTATAGTGCTGTGTTAAAAAGAAAGTATAGTATGTTTTGCATAGATATTTAATCAAGTGTTCATTTTAAACACTTCCGAGAGTTCCAGACATTATACCAATAGAAACATTTATTAGTATTATTTTAGCGCTAAAATAATGTCTCTACAATATGTGATGCTTGCGTGCTGGTTGTATGGCCTTTTTGTATCACAAGATTGATGCTTCTCCTTAATAATAGGGAAGTATCATAGTTCCTCGGTGCTATCATGGATTAATCATTTATATGCTTCATAGGAAAGCCCAAGCTGACTATAAATTTTACAATAATCATTACCAAATTTGAAATAATATGGTATTCCAAGAAACTCTGTTTATTCTTGCTTATATATGTTCAACTCCTTGTAGGTCATCCTTGGATTCAAGTTGATGGTGTAGCTCCTGACAAGCCACTTGATTCTGCCGTATTAAGTCGCTTGAAGCAATTTTCTGCTATGAACAAGCTCAAGAAAATGGCCCTTATAGTAAGTATCTGGATGTGGAAATTTGAAAGTCATTTGGTGATTTGGACTTAATTGATACATAAAATTGAGTATGACTTAATCATCATTTTACTTTTTGCAGATTATTGCAGAGAGCTTATCCGAAGAAGAAATAGCTGGCTTAAAAGAAATGTTCAAGATGATAGATGCAGACAACAGTGGTCAAATCACATTTGAAGAACTTAAAGCTGGTTTGAAAAGAGTCGGTGCTAATCTTAAGGAGTCTGAAATTTATGATTTAATGCAAGCGGTAAGCGCTTTTTAAGCTTATTTTATAAAATAAAAAGAAACAAGTGGTATTACTTAGATTATGGTGCACAAAATAAATGAGAAGTGAATATCTTTTACAATAGTTAAGCTTTCTGTAATTAAACATGGCCTTAATTTTTACCATTCATTTTGGCTGTTTCTTTTACATGAATTTTCATGCCCTTAAATATTTTGATCTCCCATCCAAGAAGTTAGAGGAAGGGTTGATCATAATATAGTGATGAGTGATTCTTCATTAATATTTTTTTTTTGCAATTCCTAATTTGTAATTTTCAATGTGGCTGTTATTTGGTAGTCATTTTGTATACGCTACTATATTAAAATAATCATAGATAGCGCCTTTTCGTAAACAAGTGTATCATTTGGTTTTTGTTCATATATCAGATGCCTCTGAAGTCATGCACTTTGATATTACAAATATAAAATTGGGTAGCTAATATAAAATCATAGAAAAAACTGAATCAAAATTGGTGAAGAAGGGTTATGATGTCTGTCAGAACATTTACTTTATCATAGATTCATAGTAATAATGCATTTGGTTTATTAGGCTAACTCAAATCTCTAACATATTGCCATGACTTGAAATTGTAGGCTGATGTTGATAACAGTGGAACAATTGATTACGGCGAGTTCCTTGCTGCAACGTTGCACCGCAACAAAATTGAAAGAGAAGATAATCTATTTGCAGCCTTTTCTTACTTTGATAAAGATGGAAGTGGCTATATTACTCAGGAAGAACTTCAACAGGCTTGTGATGAGTTTGGCATAAAAGATGTCCGTTTGGAAGAGATAATCAAGGAAATTGATGAAGATAATGTAAGTGCCTTACATTTCTGTATGGTTTCTCTAATATCTTGAGTACAAATGAAAACCACCTAGCTTTTTTATCCTTTCTAGCTAACCCCTCAAATATCATCAGCTCAAGACTTCCCTTTATTAAAAGGAGCATTAATGTTATAAAAAAGGGTAAATGATGTTTTTAGTCCTTGAAAAGTTTCTAAATTTTGTTTTTACCCTTGCATATGCAAAGAGGTTGTTTTCGGATTCGAACCCATGACCAATAAGTTATCAAGGCATAACTTTACCGCTGTACCAGAGCCTTTAGGAACATTAATATTATGAAAAAGAAAAAGGAACACTAATGACTTTTGTTGGTATAATGAAATCTAATTAACATTTCTTTGTAGAAACTTTCCTCCATACACCAAAGGTCTTCATGTATAGCTGACAATGAATCTTTTTTCCTTTGGCTTAATTACTGTTGTCCTTCAATTTGAGGGTCTTGTATTTTTTAGCCCTTGAAATTTAAATATTTTTTTAGTACTTGAATTTTTTTAAATTGCTCTTTTCAGTCATTCCCATGATAAATTGGCAATTTGTGGCGGTTTTTATCCACCTGAATTTGATTTTTAATTTTTAACCACTAGAATTTGCATTTTAAAACTGTCACAAAATGTCAATTTATCGCAAGAGGGGCTAAAAAATGCAATTTTCAAAATTTAGGGACTAAAAAACCTTTAAATTTCAGACTAAAAAGCAGGACCCCCATATTGAAGGTGGTTTGACTTAGAAAATACCAAGATTGCTAATTATTTTGGACATCATTAATCTGGCATCCTGATGCGGATGTTTCTGTTGTTTGTGTGTACATTTAAACCCAACACACTAATATATTATGCCATGTTCAATGTTTTGCTAAAAAATTGAACACCCTTTAGCAAGAATCTGATGCTTCTATAGAATCCATACTTATGATTAATGGCTGCTATGTTTTATCATATGTAGGATGGACGCATAGATTACAATGAATTTGTGGCTATGATGCAGAAAGGAAATCTTCCAGCGGTTGGTAAGAAGGGCCTAGAAAATAGCTTCAGCGTTAAGTTCAGGGAGGCATTAAAATTGTAGTTTTCATGGTCATCATTGAGATTATTTTTTTTTGTGCTCTTTATTACCACACATCCCTCCTTTTCTCTTTGAAGGTTCAAGATTTTATTCATAGTGCAAAGTGTTTGAATGGGGATAATTAGGTGGGCCTTTTTATCTCTGCAGTTATTTTGTTTGTTTCCAATTTAAAATGGATTTTTGTAATTACTAGAATATATTAAAAAGAGATATCTTTTTTTTATTATTATATTAAAAAGAGATATCTGGTGGAGTATTACTGTTAGAGAGGAAATAGATTATTTGAATTGAATTGACACATAAATGATGGTTTAACATGGTCAATTTTATTATACTCTTTTAACTAAGGGAATATTTATATGATGCAAAAAATAAAAGAGGTGTTATGGTGAACATGATATAGGGATCCTTATTCAAGAAAGGAATAAAACTCTACAAATTGAATTTCACACAACACACTAATGCTTACTAAGTTGGGTGAGTTAAGATAAACTTCTTGATCATTATTTTATAGGAAACGAAAAGTAAAGAAAATGAGTTACGAGGGTAAAATAACTATTTTTTTATAAGTAAAACTATGTATGTACGTTAAATTTTTTAAGTTTCATAATTTAACCTCTTTATATATATATATAAAAAAAAAACTTTCAATGATTTAGATGTGGCAAATTGGATGACTCGACAAGTGCCTAAATCAATTGGTACAAATTTTTTCAACTTAATTAATGATCTCAAATTTGAATCTTAAATATATAATTTAGGGGTGAACAACATGTCAATCAAGCCACAATTGAAAAAACAATAGAATAAATAGAGTTGTTGGATCAATTCAGGTAGTTATTTGAATTGAGTCAGTGTAAAAAATAAAAATTAGTTAAAAACATATAAAAATGGGCGAGTTCAATTTTAATTTTTTTCTCCGTAAGAAATCGAACCCATTCAATTAGGTTGTAAGTTGACTTTGTCATACTTCAAAGGCCTAAAAACATTTTAAGTTATCACAAAGTCACATAGATTAAGTTGTCACATGCTAGAGCTTTCTATCTCCAACTTCAAACAATTGTTCTCTTTCATTTCCCTTTATTTAGTGTCTTGTCTTTGTTTTCTTTCTCTAGGCAAAACATGATAGGCAATGATCAGCTTGTGGTCATTGTTGGTGGAGGTGTTGCAGTCAGTTCGATCTCTGTAGCTTTGGTTTTGTTCATCTGCAAAACAATTCAAAGGCTGAAAGAAAAGCGTACAAAGCTACAGAGATTCACTTTTTCAATTATCAGTGCGCACGTTGCTTGCGCCGAGCTTGGTGTAAGTTGCAGCTCTGATTCTCTATCTTTTCATACCCACTTGAACCCACCTGAAGATAACTAAACATGTTCAACTCGCACTCGACTTATCCGAAGAAACACTTGGTTGACAATGGGCCCAAAGAAAAGCATTGCACATTTTGGTTTGGATTGGGCATTTTAAGCTTGAAACTTCTTGAAATTGACCATTGATCAGCCCTATGTATTAAATACTTAGAGCGAGAGCTTTGTCACCCATAGTAGTTTTACTGAACTCAAACATAATTGTCTCTAACAAAGGATACCTACGGTCTTTCTTTCTCTACCTCTCTACACACACACATTACTGATATGGCAGACATGTCATTTTGTTGAACGACCAATAACTCCTCTAATATTTTAAGAGACAATGGTAAAACCATGGAACATATTCATGGCAATATTCTATGAGAGAGAAAGAGGCAAGGCCTCTATTGAGGGGCACAAGGAATATTTGGAGTAGGTTGCAAGCTTCAACCATATTGTTGGCCTTCTTGTGTGTGAGGCACACCTTCCATGTCATCATCACAAAGGATTAAAAGGTTATGGGTTTGGGTTAATGGGGGTAAGGGAACACCCTGAAATTTCGATAACTGAAAATAGATGTTTAATGTATTTCTTGTGTTATTTGATTAGTTTAGAGTAGTTGAAATGTTATGTGAATTATTCATGTGCAATTACTTGGTGTAAATATCAAGTTATGTGGAGTTTGTTTGAATTGCGTTGTAATTGAGTGATTCTGAATTTAACCTGAAAACCTATTTTAGTAAAATAATAATTCTAGATTGGTTAACCGTTGGATCATCTTCAAATTTTAGATCAAGCTTCCTAACCCATATATGTAACTTTTGATCGTTGGAATTATTAAAATAATATTTGTAACGTGAGAAATTAATTTTTCACTGAAGCAGAAAATTCTAGAATTTTGGCAGCTCACCCAGGCGAGTTGTACAGGCAATTTTTGGTCACCTGGGCGAGTGGAGGCGGTGCAAAATACGTTTTAAAGCTTCCAAGTCATGAAAATGGAGGTTTTATCCTCCCACAACCCTTCCCCAACCTCCCTCCACCACCCAAGACCTCCGGTGACCACCACGGACCGTCGTTGCTTGCCACGGGACCACTGCACAGAGATGAACACTTTAATCGGAGTGGAATCTTCGAAACTCTTCTCAAAGTTTCGGTAGAGAACGGAGTTCCCAATCCTCCTTTCTTGGTTTCCTTGAGGTAACCTTGGTTTCTTTTATCTTCTCCTAGCTAGTTTAAGCTTCTATTAGTGTCTCTTGTGTTCTGGATACTGTTGTTGGGAGTTTTACACTTCCTTTGAAAAACCCCTTTGAAAATGAGATGTTGTAAAAATATCCTTTTTATGAAACTGATGTCATTTCAGTGATCCTTGTTGAATCCTGGTCACATTGGTGTGATCGGAATTTCAAAATGATGTCTTTTGATGTGGACTACCAAAATACCATTTTAGCCTCTTTTTAAATTTGAATGGGTATTTGACCCCGAATGTTAATGTTAAGTATGTCCTTGAAATTTATACTAAGTTATCTTCAATTTGGTATATAGAGTCCTGCATTTGGACAAGCATGCGTGTTAGAAGGATCACGAAACAACACCGCTAGGCTGTAACAAGAAGAACTCCTAGATAGGTAAGAGGAGTTTATTATTTAGTTATAATTTTGATGTCATAGTTGGGGGCCAGGGAGTCCAACTATGAAGATAACTGCCTGTCCCTGCTGTGTGCTGGTTTTTAAGAAAAACTACATTTTTAACTAATGGAATGCGATGAATTGACTTGTTGATTGATATAACTGTAAATGATATTATTATTGTAATGATTGAATTTTTTGGAAAATTCTTAATTACAGTGGAGACTCTGCCCAAAATTTTATAATATGTTTTTCTATTTAATTTTTTATTAAATTTTTAAATGGGCATAAGAGTGTGTTTTATATATTGTAATCCTCCTCTTTAATTTAGAATTTTCCTAAAAATATCAATCTTGTGATATGATGAATTGTGAATGTATGAAATTTGGATTGTCCGAAGACCTGGGGAATGTGAATTCCAGGCATATGTATTATGTATAGATGTGAAATATGATTGCTTGTGATAGCGTTAATGATATTGAAACTGAGATGTGATTGATGATGTTCAAACTAGATAATGTTGACATGGTTGATGATGTTCAAATGAGATAATATTGATATGCATGATGATGATATTGAGATGATATGATGTTGAGGTTGGTAATGACATTGATGAGAGATATTGTTGATGTGAACAATGTCATTGTGTGTGGATATACATGGATACCCATGGTTGTATGCGATATATGTCCATGTGGGGTGCATTGACTGGTTGGATAACCTTGCGAGGGTGGTTTTACGAATTTTTAGCATCCCAAGAGAGAAAGAGATTGTTTAAAATATCGGTGCCTAGCTATCCATGGTCAGTGTATCGGTGGTGTTGTGTATGTACATGGGGGTGCATGACTGGATAACCTTGCTAGGGTGGGTTTACGAATTTTAAGTATCCCAAGAGAGAAAGGGATTGTTTAAAATTCCGATCCCTATCTATGGTCATTGCATTGATGGTGTCCATGTTCATACTTCATATTTCATGGATGCAAATAGAATGGTGGCAGTAAGTACGGGGGTACTAGGGGACATCACTCTGTTTGGAACTCCCTTGTGACTCAGGGCTGATCACCACGGGGGGGGGGGGGGGGGGGGGGGGGGGGGGGGGGGGGAGCGACCAGTGCACGACAGGGTGACCTCGACGAGCTATTGCATCATTTTCCTGAGAGAGACTATTTCCATGAGGATGATACCACATTGCATGCTAAGTGATGAGTCAGATGCATACATCATTCTGAACATGACTGTTTGAGTTGTGGAATGCATTGGATGATTGTTTTGTTGAATGTGTAATGGAATGATAAGTTTGTCGAGTGTGTATTGAACTGATGGACTGGTGGTGATGATAATGATTGTTAATGTTGTTTTCTTTCCAATTGTTGTTATTTGATGCTTGTTGGTTTTATATAATAAACTCGCCCTTGCATTTGTTGTGTCGTGTGGTTGGTACCTGTGATGATCACGAACTTTCGTTCATAGGAGCAGATGAGCAGCAGTAGGTGACCTTGGAGATAGATCTTCTTTTTGTTGGAACCGCCAAGCCAACGTGATGACGTTGGATTCCTTTTTGGAGAAAAAGTTGTGTTTTGTTAATCAACTCTCTCTTAGTTAGTCTTTGGCTTTTTGTTGATATGTTATTTTAGGTGTATATACACGTAAAGCTAAAGGAAGTTCTGATATGTGGATGACATGTACTAATTTAATATATATGTATAATGTGTTTAAATATGTAATTGTAACATGTGTATGATAATTGTATTATCGCAAAAAAATTTACCATCATTTTCATAATCAAATTAATGGAGTTTTTATATTAAAATTGAAGTTACACGATTAAGAGTTAGTGATATCGTAGCGACGAGGCAGGTCGTTACAGGTAATATTAAAGTTTGTTTTAAAACCTTGATGGGAACTTCTAGCTGGAGGGTTTAATACGAAGGGTAAGACTGACGGGAGTCCAAAAGGCGGGATATTGAAGGTGTTTTTGGTAGGGTCAATCTTAGGTTTTACAACTATGTTTTATTGAGTTGTAATGTTGGGTTATCTTGTGTCGGGGTTTGGTTTTTGTAAGAAATATGAGTTGATTTTGTGGGTTAAAGATAGTGGGAAAAATTGGTGCAAATCCCAAAAAATTGAAGTCGTGATGTGATTGGAATCATTAGCATTAAAGCCATCATTTTTCTCTCTCCTAATAATAACCTTTAATGATTTAATTTAATTAACTTGCCTTCTTTCCCTTTATTGGATCATTTATGTTTCCCGTGTCTAACAACAAGTCATTCTCCATGCAAAGGTTTGTCATTAATTTCAGTTATGCTCTCATTTGTAATGTTCATAATTGTATCCTTTGCTTGTGGCATTGCATTCATTACATGAACCTGTTGTTGTGCTACTGCTTCCATTGTGCTAGGGTTAGGAATGTCTACAACCACGTGGGGATCATGGCTTGTGACATTAATCTTGGTGGACTATCTCTAGACAAATGACGATAACATCCATATGCTGAACATATCCTATATAGACCTTCAAATTCTATATGATACCAATAACCTTTGAGCCAAACTTTACCAACAACATATTTGTTCAAATCAATTTCAAGCAAACATAAGCAAACTGGCCCTTACGAGCATCTTTAGTATTGTTATCAAGCTTGATTGGCTTCCCTTTAGTTGTAGTAAGGACAAGCAAAATACTTTCATCACAATAAAAAGGATTAGATCCTAGGAAATGGTTCCTTACCAAAGTCTTCTCTATCTTGGTCACCGAAGATATGAAATTTGTTATCCACAGTCGTAACATAAAGTAATAATCAAAGATCATATAGGGGCCCTCCTCAATGACCTTTTTACGATCCTCTTCAATATCAAACTTTACCATCAAGTAACCATTACTTATGTCAAGGATGTCAAAATGTGAAATGAGTTTCCATATTTTAGTAAGCATATCTCTTATAACATGGAGTCCAATATTTTTCTCGAACAAGTTAACAACCAAGGCATCCTGCCAAGGTGCACATAAGCCATCAAAAATTGAAGTCACGATATGGGCTATAAGTTTAAGTGGATTGTCATCTTTATATTTAATGTGGGCTAGATTTTCCCGTAATTTATCAATCAATGGACATTCAAGGTTAAACACCTTATTGTTCATGACTTTCTCCTTAAAGGACACCTTAGGGGGGGATTATCAGCCATCTTGGTTAGGTGGATTGGTTATGGAGCCAAAGTCATTCATCAGTGAAATTCTGAGCCTAAGCCTAAGCCATCTTTGTTTATCCATCAATTTAAATCATATATATTTATTAGTTTTATAATTATATGATCATAAATTTCATATTCCACATTTTTATTCATATGACACTATTACAAAAAATAGAGTAGTAATAATCCTTGTTCATTGTGGTTTTTTTTTGCCGTTGTAGTGGCAACCCTTGTGACCACTCAGGGAAACTCTTATGCATCCTTCCACCCCTGATGGTTGAAGTGGAGACATTGTGAATGGCTATAGCGACAACAATGGCTTCTAAAGAACCCTTCAGTGGTTGTGTGTTAGTTTCACTGACTATGACACTTCTTTGTGTGACAATAAGTGTAACGATGATGGTTCAATATTGTTATAACTTGTTTCTATTATACCTCTTTGAGAAAGCGTTTGTCGAATTAGATTTGGTTTCTTAGGATGTAATTATAGGTTGTTTGCATGTCTGGTTGTTAGGATTTGGATTTGAATAATGGAATCTCTAGATCTAGTAAAAAAAAGGAGAAAATATATAATAAAAAGGGAAAGGGCATTAGTAGTTGTTTTCTGTGGGATGTGTAGTGGTCATAGGAGGAGGATGACGATCTAGACGAGATGAAGAGGGGGTGTAAGAGGGACATGGTGATAGAGATGGTGGGCACAATTAAGTTATTGTGTGATGGATGGTTGAGGATGGAGTAGATGAAGATAGAGATGCTGAGGGGATCCAGAAGGATGTGGTGCCATGTTTTTGTTGTTTTTTGTTTTTAATTTACTCTAGTTTAGACATGCTCATGGTACTCACAAAAAAGCTTATATATGATGTATTAACTTACTTTTGCACGATGAGAAAAGCTCTTTCACCTTAGACATGTCGTTTAAAGAAATTGTTTCAAAATTTTAACCAAACATATTTTTCATCTTATTTTATGTTTTCTTTGAAAATGAAAACAAAAAATTGTTAAAGTAAATGCCACAAAAAATTGACATATGTGTATTGAGTGTGCAACGAAATATAAGTAATATGTGAATTTAATGGATATGCATTGACAGTGTAAGATAAGTTTACAATATCATTCAATCACAAATTATTATTTGTATGATTTTTATAATAATTATTATAAAATTTAACAAATTTATCATACATAATGAGTTGTAATTGAATGTCAAGTATTTTATAATGTTAGTTAGTGCATAATTTTTTTTCATAAAAAATATATTAGGTGTAAAATTGATCAGGTAACTAAAATAGAGTATAAATTAATTTGTGTTCAACAAAAAAAAATCTTTTAATATAAAGTAATAGATGTATTTGAGAGTTAAAGAATTAGAGAATCTTTAACACTTATCAAAAAATTTTCTAAAACTTTCAAATAATATTTACTCATCTTAACATGTTGTTCCTTTTCATATGATTAATTTTTCTTTATTCCACACTTGACGTGACCTTGTTTTATACATGCTTACACAAGGAATCTTCATTCAAGAGAACTTCAAATTCCGAACATGTTTTGCTGGAAACAATGGAGTGACTTCACTTAAGTTGTTTTAAGCATAACTTTTGACTGAATAACCGCATATAATGTACTCTGACACAAAAGTGTTCCTAGGTACTCTTTAATAGTTAGTAATAAAGTTTAACAAATTACTCAATACCTCGGACAAAAGCATACCTATCATAATTAACCCCCAAACAATAAACCGTTCTTGGAAAAAGCATTGATGGCAAATATATTCCAATTTCTTCTATTTGATTGTAACATTCCTCACTCTCTCTCCGTGTGTAATAGATTCTAGCATTCTCTCTGTGTCAACAAGATGACTCTTTACTTCATTAGTTAAAATAAAGGTTTAATTGTATTTAAAACTCTCAATTTTTTAATTTTGGTGAATTTTGTTTTCAAAAAATTAATTTAACGTATTTTACTTCCAACTTTTAAGAAACTTGTGAAAATTTTAACCTCCATCATTTATCCATTAATAAACATAAAAGTTGGGGCAAAATTTTCCAAAAAAAAAAAATAATAAAAAGTTAGGGTTAAAATTTGCCAAAAAAAAAAGATGGGTGCAAAAATTACCAAAAAAAAGTAAAATTATGTTAGGAGTAAAATAATGAAAATTAAAATTGTAAGTTTCTTAAAGGAGGTTGAGAATAAAATGCGTCAAATTTTATTAAAGGTAAAATTTGTAAAAAATTTAAAAGTTGGAATAAAAAGAACAATTAAACCTAAAATAAATAGTATTTGTTAAAATCAACCAAAAATTAAAGAATTGTTATTAAATAATATTGACATAAAATAATAACAACCTTGACAAACAATTTTCTTTTTGTCAATAAATTATATAATCGAAAAGTTGTTTCGAATAATTTTCCTAAATAAATTCAGGTCTGGACATGCTATTATAACAAACTAAACAAAGTATCATTTACTAAATAAAATATATATTTTTATAATGTAACATATATGTTGAAGCTCATGGACCTACCTTTTAATTCCGTCGATTCTTTTGTCTTTTTTTTTTAAGCTAGCCAAAGCATAACTTGCAACATTATCTCGTCAAAATGGAAAAAATAAAATAAAATTGCAACTTTGTGAATCACAAATATAAAGTTGACTATTCTTATATTCTTTGAAGTCTTTTTTATTATTTATTCTTATTAATGATTCTTTGAAGTCTATGAACCTTTTTTTTTATTGTCTAATAGAAAACTCATGTAATAATATATATTTTCTTAACTCCAAGAGGAGCATGAAATAAATAACAACAAATCTTTGATATCCTGGCCATCATTTGGAGCATATTCGTTACATACAAATATTTTAAGAATTTCATTACAGTTGGGTTTCTTTCATTTGAAATACTCTGTTTGCTTTCATTTAATTTGAAATATTTTTAATCTGTACTACAATGTGAACATGTGAATAGTTTCACTATTTTTGTATACCACTATATAAACTTTGACATATGAAATGGTAATATAACTTAAGTAGACTTTTAAAACTTAATATCAAACACAATAACACCATGTTTGGCTTATTTTTTTTTACTTTAAAATCACTTTAAAATTAAAATAAAAAAAAATATTTTTTAAAAGTAAAATTTTATTGATAATTTTTGCTTAAAATTCTTTTTAATGTTTTGTTGTTTTGCATCAATTAGCTCAGTTATTTTTAAAAGTTACTTCAATTAATTTTTTTAAGTTACTTTTCTTTCTTTTCTTTTATAAAGTTAATCTATTTAATTTTTTAAGAATTTTTCTTTAAGTCTATCCTTTTCTTTTAAAGAAAAGCAAGCCAAGTAAAAAAATCTGAACTAAATACTATGTAAGAAAAATGTCTTATTTCTTACTTCTTGATTTCATTATTATTTCATCAATGTGTTTTCATTTGAATGAATATAGAATTGTAGGATAACATTTTTCTTTTATTTTTCTTTCTCAAATGGGCGTGTAATAAGGATCAAAGCCTTTTCATATGTATTAAGACTATCTCTATCGAGTAAGTGGAGAAGAGACTTACTTTTTTTATTTTTATGTATGGCTATAATGGTTTATTCATGTCTTTTTATGTATGGCTATAATGGAGAAGAGACTTTCTTTCATCGAAAAAAAAATACAATAATTCAACTCATTATGAACTCATTTAACTATAGATATTATTCAAACCAGACTCATAGTGTTGATGTAAAAAAAAAAAAACTAGACTCATAGTGTGATGTCCAATGTTCATTAATCACAATATGAATATTAAAAAAACGTTAAAATATTTTTCAACTAATATTTTAATTTTAATAAATTAATGAAAACAAAATTTTGAAAATAAAAGTTCTAACAATTTATTTATAATTATAATAATTTTGAATTCATTCAAAAGAATCCCCGTGACACTAAACATATATTATTTTTTTCATGGTTTTTTTTACAGTATTATTTTTTCATGCTATTTCTTTGTACCCGTGTTTAAATATAGGAGAACAATCATATCGATATAGAAGTTTTGCATCACAAAGAGAGAGCCAAGTGTTTTCTAAAATACATTTCTACTTTTTGATAGTTGTATAAAAAGTAAGACAAATAAAAAGGCCTTAATAAAAAAGCCTTAAATTCAGAAATGAAAGTTCACTCAGAACTTTAAAGTTTTAAGAAATATCGAATTTAATATAATTAACAAAATATTATTTAACGGAAATTTATAATATTTTAATCAAATAACTAATTAAAGAAAAAAATATTATTTTGATTCGATGAAAAACCTATAAGATGCGTACCAAAATAAAAATATTTGAGAACGAAGAAGGATTTGAATTTTTCTTTGGTACAGTGAACACCCCTAATTTGAATCTATATTATAAAGCCTTTTATTTTTAAAATTGCAAAGTAGCTCAAATGTGAAATTACTACTACTACTATTTTTTTTTTATGATCTATATTGTGTTTTCTTTTTAGACAAAAAAAAGCTAAAATCACTACAATTTCAATTAAAAAAAAACGTGAAAATAAGTGGTTAATAGTTTTTCAGTATTCATTTGTTTCGAAAAAATAGTTTCTCACTAATCATGAAAAACCACGTTTAAAATGTAAAAATTAAACACACTAAACTAATTAAAAGAATAAGAAATGGTGAGAGAGAGAAAAAAAAGAAATAAAAATACCAAAGTAGTGTGTGAAATTCTCTGGCAAATTTAAATAAATAATATTTTTTATAAATAATTTGAAATCTAAGGTTGTTTAGAAAATATTTTTAAATTTAGGGCAGTCAAACATGTCTAAGTTGAGTGTGTTTAAATTTAGGTATGTTTAAACATGTCCAATTTGGGTGTGATCACTTTTGTCACTAATTCGGTCGCCAAATGTTTGTAACCATAATATTTTGTCGCAAAATGTGGTAGCGACTGAAATAGAGACCGAAGTTAATATATGACTTTAAAATCAATTTTTTAATTTACACTATATTTTTTTCAATTTTTGAAATTAGTGTTGTGACTATAATATTGTGATTTTTTAATTTTTTTAAACTGAATTTGTTTAAAAATTTACAGTATAATTTTGGTAAATAGATATACCAAAAGAATATTACCTAATTTGGGTTATTTGACAAAAAAACAATGTATATAAAATAATATATATATATATATATATATATAATTACGAACACTTTTGTAAGTTTATTTTAAAAAAACTCTCATTTCTCATTTTTCTGCTCATATGTAGAGGAAACCTAAAATTATGATAGTCTTACTTGCAGAACCAATTATCTCCTCTGTCTAACATAAACCTTAATATATAAATCTAGTTCTTAAATAGATAAGAGAAAAATGGATAATGTAAAAGGGAAAAATACGATCAAAATCTCATCTCTTTAATTTTTAACTTTTGTTTTCTTTTTAGAATTTAATTTTCTTTGTCTTTCTTACTTTTCCTTTGACTAAACAAATATACACACTACTCTAATCTCAAACCAATACCAATAACAACTACAAATTAAGGTGGGGCTTCATTTAAGTATTTTTTATTTTCATTTCCAAAGAAAATAAAAATAAGAGTAAAAAAATTATTTACTTAAAATTTAGAAAACATTTTTTCTAAATTTTTTTAAAAAAGAGGTCCAAAACTTAAAATACCCCCTAGGCACCTTAATAAAATTTCTATTTATTGATAAAAGAAATAAATAAGAGACCAAAGAAAAAAGATATCGTCATCTTAATGTGGGACAAAACTTTCATACATTAACATGGTACTATTGTTGGTTTGATTTGCAAATAAAATTGGTAATACATTTTCAAATTGGTTTGTAATGCATGCATAAATTTCGAGTTCGAGTGAATTTTGAGCGTATAAACTTCAAACAATCATAACTTTTATAGAAATGTTCGATAGAGGCATATGATATGTCAAAACGCTCGAAATTCAAATAAGTAATTAAAAAATAAAAATAACATTAAATAAACTAATTAAATAATTAAAAAAGTAAACAAAAAGGAAATTTTTGGATGATTGAATTCTAAATCCTAATTTTAAAGCACTTAGAGGCGTTTTTTGGAAAAAATAGTTGACCAAATCCTCTTTGGGATTTGCTTAGGCATTTCTTTCTCAATTTCGAGAGTTTTGACACAAACCACGCTCAATCAGATATTCCTATCAAAAGTTATGATAGTTCGAAGTTTATGTGCACTGCGCAACACGTGTCATAACTAGGTGACACACGTCTAAATTGGACGTGTTTGACTGCCCCATATTTCAAAATATTTTTCAAACAATCCCAAATTTTAAATTATTTATTAAAACAAATATTATTTTTAATAATTTGTTGAGATTCTCTTCCTCTCTCATGGCATATCCATTATCTTGTTTCATTATTATTCAGAAACAACAATTATATAAATATGAGTAAATACCATTTTTATCCTTAAAAATGTGAGAAACTTAAAAATTAATTCTAAAATATGATAAATTTAAATAGTATCTATAAAATGTGCAATAAATTAATTATGTTAAACTTATGAGAATAATCAATTTAATAATAAATTGTATTTTTAATAATTAATTTAATATTAAATTATAAAATTTAAGTACTAGATAATTATTAAATTATTCGCAATATTATTAAATTTAAGTACAAAATTTGAGAAAACTAAATTTGAATTTCCCACCAATTTGTCACTTCACACTTTTTCAGGGAGAAGAATGAGTTATCCTCTACTTATTTATTTCCCCCTTCTATTTCTCTTTATTTTATTTTATTATTTATTTTTTATTTTCTCTCTCTTCCGCTTTCTCTCTCTGCGATTAAAACCCTAATTTCGCTCGCTCTCAACTTCCTCTTTCTCTCGAATTCGCTCTTTCTCCGTGTTTCTCTCTCTCTGTTTTTTTTTCTCTCTCTCATGGCACCGGCACGTGAAGAGAACCCTTACGAAGGCGGCGGCGGTGGTTTCGGCAAGTTCCGAAAACGACCGTTCCGCAGAAGCCAAACGACGCCGTACGATCGTCCACCGACCGCGCTGCGAAACCCTAACCAAAATAACGGTTGGTTCTCGAAGCTCGTCGATCCGGCGCAGAGGCTCATCGCTTCCAGCGCTCACAAACTCTTCGCCTCCGTTTTCCGCAAACGCCTTCCTCCACCACAAGGTCTCTCTCTCCCTCTATTATTTTTGATTCATCTTAATTGGAAGAGGCTACTTTATAATTTTAGGTTTTACTTTTTTTTTTTAAAATTTTATGTGAATATAATTTCTTACGGTGTTGTTGGTGATAATTAATAATGTCAACATGTTTAATTTTGAAAGCAATTAAGGCGGCAATTGGATAATTGTTATTACTATGTGTGCGTTTCGGAACTAATTGAATTTTAGTTGCTGTGCTGCGTGGTGTGTTATGTTATGCATGTTTCTGAAAGGTTGAGAGTTTTGCTGAGGTATGATACTGTTATGTATGTATGTTCTGATAGTAAATAAAGAGACTTGTGTTATGTCTTGTACGTGTTTCGGCTTCGTAATTAGAAGGTGCTGTAATTAAATATAACGTAAATGCAATATTAAATTGAGCTTTCGATTTTGTGGGTGAAAGGATAGATCGGATCTCAGTGAGGATAACATATGGAAACAGGGAGATGAATGGGCATGGGAAAGTGGGAAACGCATAAATTTACTTTGGATGTTAGGATGGAGCACGAGGTGTGAGTTCATTTTTCTGGTTTGTAGGAAATGATTGTTTTCTTGAGAAGAGTGCGTGTGCAGTTTTTTAGACTGTTCTACATCAATGAACGGAAACTCGGCTTGGCTTGACTTCAGGTTGGTGCACGATGAGAAGTCAAAAATGTGGATTGGATGTAAAATTGTTGATTCAGTCGGTGCCTCAGTGGTTTCCTTCCTATTTCTAGGCCTTATGTGATGATATTAGTTTGTAAACAAAATCTATGAGAGCATGATTAGCATGGTATAATTTGTGAACTTAAAAGGTATTGTTTATCAGCAATTAAGTTTTTGGCTTGCATATCTATTTCAAAGCTGAGAGTAGGACAGTGTAAATGGGAACCAATAATGCCTGTGGAAATTTTATCTCAACTTGTGCTTTCCTTATTTTTCTGTGTGCAATACAAAATGTTGTAATAGTCTGTGACTGTTAGTTGTAATGTGAATTTTCAGTTTTTATTTTTTATTTTTATTTTTATAAATTTCCTTTTCATCTGTTTGCTGTTCTGTGATATTTTAAGTAAGACACATTATTCCATGTTTTTACTTTATGGTGTTTTTTTGGCCACAGAAGCAGTACAGGAAGTGAGGGACAATCACCAGGAAACAACTCTCATTGTAAGTATGCATGCTTAACATATCTTATTTGTGTTTGCATCTCCTTCAGAATAGTATTATTATTTAAGTTCCTTAGGAATAGTATTATGGGTGTGATAAGCATGCATTTTTTTTTTTTTAAATTAAATTGTGTATCATTTTTGCTTTCATTGTGCTACTAATAATACTGTGGTTCCATTATTAAATTACAACTTAAAATTAGGAAGTTATGAAGGTGGAGTATTAATGAAGCTTTACTTTTCTCTCTTGATAGTTAATAACTTGATATACTAAATAAAAAATAGTTTTTATTGGCAAATCATCATTGAAAGCTCTGAAACAGTTCAATGATTTTTTTTTCAATGGACTAATTTTAAATGTGCCTTTCAAGATAATAGTATTTATTGTAAAGTTCTGACAAGATGGATATTTCCACTGGAGATTCTTAAACTTTATCTGTTGGTTTGGTTGGATAACGTCTCTCCTTGTTGATTAAGGTTGTTACTAGTATTTTGATTCTTCTCTGTTATGCCAAGTTTATTGATATTGATTTCTGTTATTATTATTATATTGTGATTGTGATTGTCATTTTTTTTGTTTGCTATTTGAGGAGGAACAGATTGCAAATGAATCCTCTGGCAAGCAAGTAGTAGGTGAAACTAGTGTCCAAATTAACTGTTCTCATGGAGATGGATTAACTGAACTTGAGAAACTATTAAAGCAGAAGACTTTCACCAGGTATCCTTTGAATGATGTGCATGACTTAATGTGGCATCACTGATTTGGTATTGGGTTGGTTGGTCTGTGTTTGGTAGTTTGCTGCCAACATATAACTTAGTTGTATCTTTATGATGGGGATTTGTGAAAGATGGTAAAATCTTCTGGTTCTTAATAGAGCCAAAGTTGTTGCATGATCCATATAGCCCGGCCAACCTCATTCATAGTGCTTGATGGTCGTTGTTGTGTAATTTGCACTTCCTCTATAGTTTATTTTTGAAACTTGCAATTTGCTTCTTCCATTGTCCATTTTAAATTCATGTCATTATGTATTCTTAGACAGCATTCCTTTTGGGACAAGTGTTTTGTTGATTCTGCATGTGACAAGTCTTTATTATTTCACAGATCAGAGATAGAGCATTTGACAGAACTTATGCGTTCAAGAACTGTGGGTTCATCTGTTGCGGAAGAAGGGACGAGCACAGAAGTGGTTCCATCAGATCCAGTTTTGCCTCGTGAACAAAAGGGAGAATATCCCAAAACTCCAGCACCAGAAAATGGGATTGAAAACCAGCTTGTTTCAACCCCATATGTTACTAAGACTACCTCCACTGTATGACCCTTTACTTGATACTTATCTTTCATATATATGTTTGAATGTTTGGTTGTATTTGTGAAATTATTAATTACCTTCCATAATCCATTTGACATGTATGCATAATGTCTATAGGTTTCTAATGATGATGTTGCTTCCCCTGCTGAGCTTGCCAAGGCTTACATGGGTAGCAGGCCTTCAAAGTTATCGCCATCAATGTTAGGCTTGCGAAGTTCTCCCAGGGAGGGTCCATTTCTACTAAAAAATCAACACGTTGCTCAGAAATCCCCTATTAAGTCAATTGTGCCAAAGGCTACTACCCTTACTAGGGTTCATGAAAATGGTTTAGTGACCCCAAGGTCTCATGGCAGATCAGCAATATATAGTATGGCTCGAACACCCTATGCAAGAGTTTATCCAGGCTCTATGCCCAAGGTTTGCCATTTACTGAATGATATTTTTAATCATGATGTTTCTAGTGTTGAAATTTACATATGGTCTCTCTTACAGGGTGCTGGGGTTGCTGTTGAAGGTGAGCTGTCATCTTCAGCTCACCATGTGATTGATCATGATATGCTTTCTGGATCCAAGCAAGGGGTACAAATACTCGTGCTTACAAGTCCCATAATTTTTAGAGTATATTTTAGAATTCTCTTTGAGAGATATTTTACTGGATTTTCCTTTTTCCCTCCCCATTTTTGCAGGTATTAAAACGTAGAAGTTCTGTATTAGATAATGATATAGGATCCTTTGGTCCTATACGCCGAATCCGTCACAAGTCTAATCTTAAAAGCCTGACCTTACCTCATTCGGGAAATGCTCTAGCTATAGATAGGAGTAGAGTTGGCATTGATGCTGCTCAGCAACCTTCATCTTCCATGCAGAAGCCTAATCTGTTGGGTGAAGCTAAGCATAGGCATACAAAACTGTCTGCAGAAAATGTAGATGATACCATGCCTAGTACCAACATTCCTCCTTTACCCTCAAAATCCAGTGAGATGGCCTCAAAAATACTGCTGCATCTTGATAAGTTGGTTTCTCCTAAAGAAAAATCTCCAACAAAGATGTCGTCATCCATGTTACGAGGACAAGCTTTTCAAAGTATGAAGACAGTAGATTCATCAAAATTCCTGGATAACGTACGGGATAATGGATTGGATGGCACACATGGAAATTTGTCTGCTGGTGCTCAAAAGTTAAAATCAAAGATAGATGAAACTGAGAGTGGTCCGTCGAAATTTGTTGCTCCTACTGATGTATTAGTTCCTGTTGATGCAAATACTACAGTCCCAAAGAAGCAAGATATATCTATTTTTAAATCTGGAGATTCCTCTGGAACAAAACCTGTTTCTCATCCTCCACAAAAGAAGAGGGCATTCCATATGAGTGCACCCGAGGTTTGTAATTTTACTTAATTGTTTTCTGTGTGATGATTTAATTTAGTCATCTTGATTTTAAGTATTTGTAAATTTAATGTGATTTCATGTTAATTATTTTTTTATATCTTAGCTGACAGCCTGACAGAGTTGGTACTATTAATGTTGTTCATAGTGACCTGTTTCTTTCTTTCATTTAGCTCCCAAATAATGATGATTGTGGCAGTTGTCAGGAATTTTTTTCTTAGATAATTTTGATTTAACAGACAAAAGTGATGGACTTTTCAAATGAAAAAATATGATTCATTCTGTGATCATGATTATTCACTGCTGTTTTTGTTACTCTATCTCTTGTAAAGGATTATTTGGAGCTGGATGATGATGCCCATCCTAATGGAGCTGTGTCTCCTTTCTCTACTTCTGGGAAAGAATCAACAATCTCCACTGCTGTGGCTGATAAAACTACCTCTACTATTGGAACAGCTTCACTGGAGAAGCCCCCATGTTCATCTGTGCTAATGCCATCCAAAAGTTTTACAATAGATGGTAAACCTCAAGTTAGGACAGCTGATGGGTTCAAAGTTGAAAAGAAGGTTGATGTACCAACCTCTATTACTTCATCTGTCTCTGATCCCATTTTTAAGCCATTTACAGCAGCTTCTAACACAAGTTTAGGCTTTAACAAATCTACTACACCAAATGGATCAGTTGCTAATCCTCCCCTATTTAACTTTGGGAATAAAGTTGTTCCATCAATGGAGCTGACGGCTGCTGATGCTCCTCCATCAAAAGACTCTACCAAGTCAGGTGGTTTGGAGAAGCTTCCATTGTCAAAAGAGCCAGGTGCTCATGCTCCTTTGGTTAATTCTGGGTTCAACAAAAATGGTGGCAATGTTTCACAAGTACCTGTTACTTTCTCTTCATCTGTTGGTGAATCTGCTGTTTTTAAATTTGGCTCTTCTGACTCAAAGCCAATAAGCTCAATCAGGTTAGTGTATGTAATTTTTGCTTTCTTTGAAACCCTCTCAAATAAGTCTTTACTATAGCGTTTAGCTAGAATGTGTCTGTTCTCAGTTCTGCCTGCTCTGTTTACTTTTTGTCAGTGATAAAAATAATCTGTCTCAATTTGTAAATCTCATTTGGAGTGTATATATTTTTTATCCCAGATGACTTCTACCATTCACTGTGTTTAATGTAATAGCATATATTTTCATTTAATACATTTCATTCTTCCCTTTTTATTTTTCTGGTATCGTTTGATTTAAAAGAGGCATTTTTGCATTAGGTCTGAGGGTCGAAGATTCACCAAATGTATCATGCCATGTTTTTCTGATTTCTTGAACTTTGGTTGTATACTATATAGTCTCATTTTTGAAGTGAATTTCGAATTGTTTTTTCCATGTCTACTTTTTGCAAATTGATTTTGATTTCTGTGCTTTATGTTCTTACTTGATTCACTGTTGAAGTGAAATTGAAAAGAGATATGGGGGCATGTTACATCGTATATGGTGAAGTGATACAATGATCAATTTACTAAAAGCCCTCTTTATTTGCAGCTCAACTGCTGTTGCTGGTGCTGTTGATTCAATGCCAAAAGCTCTTGATTCAGATAATGCTGGTGCTAAGACTAATATAATAGCTGGTTTCTCTGCTCGGTTATCTGAATCAGCTGTTTCTTCTGTGTCATCAATGCCATTGTTGACATCGCCTGCAAATTTATTTACCTTTGGCAACAATTCAAATCAAAATAATGAACCTGCTGCTTCTAGCCCTACATTTTCGTCTCCATTTCCCCCTCTGACAAACAATTTTATGGGTCAGAATATATTTAGTAGCTCATCTCTTGCAGCAAGCAACAGCGGTGTTAGTGCAAATGTAACCTCCACTAGCACGGGCATGACAACTGGCACCCCTGCTGTAGTTGCAGCCAGCAATAGCAGTTCCTCCACCCAAGTCTCATCTTCATCTCCCACAACTTCATTTTTCAAATTTGGATCTACCCCTTCAGCACCAACAAGTTTACCTGTGTCATCTTCTGGCTCAGAACCACTGGAAAACAAGAGTGGCACTGGGATTGGCATGTTTGGAAGCTCTTCTGCTGCAATTGGAAGCACAGGGAGTGGCATTTTTGGGTTTAATACCCCAGCAATGACAACTGGAGCTAGCCAGTCTCTGGGTTCTGTCTTTGGCACTACAAGTGGGTCTGGTAGTAGTGGTTTTGCCACTTCATCTGAGAGTCAGTCAGTGGCATTTGGTTCCTCTGCATCAGCCCCATTGTCTGGGTTGACTGGGAGCACAGCTTTTTCTTCAGGGAGTTCATTGTTTTCTCCTTCAAATTCTGCCACAAACATTTTCAATGCGGGTACAACTTCTGGGCAAAGTACCCCTGCTGCTTCTTCAGAAGCCAACCCTGCTAGCTCCAGTAGTGGCACAAGTTCTTCTTTGTTTGGGCTTTCAAGTTGGCAGCCCAGCAAGTCTCCATTGGGTTCTTCCTTTAGTTCATCATCTTCACCTTCCTCAGGGTTTTCCTTAGGTTCCTCTTTTAGTTCATCGTCTTCATCTACCCCTGGGTTTTCCTTTGGAGGAACATCCACATCTTCTGTTACTTCTTCCAGTTCCCCCATGATGTTTGGATCATCTGTTGTTGCATCAACTCCTCAGTTTTCATTCACTTCTGCTACAGCTACTACCAACACACAGCCTGCTTTTGGAAGTTCTGGTTCTAGTCATGGCTTCACATTTGGTGGTTCAGCTCCAGCTCCTGTTAATAATGTTAATAATGATCAGATGAGCATGGAGGACAGTATGGCCGAGGACACAGTTCAAGCAACTCCACCACCTGCAACTCCCGTATTTGGTCAACAACCTGCCCCACTTCAACCAAATTTTGCATTTGGAGCATCAGCTTCAACAGGAGTGAGTCCTTTCCAGTTTTCAGGTCAACAGAACATTGCTCCTCCACAGAATCCATCTCCATTTCAGGCTTCTGGCAGTCTCGAGTTTAATGCCGGAGGGAGTTTCTCATTGGGCACTGGTGGGGATGACAAGGCTGGTCGAAAATATATTAAAGTTAGGCATAGTAGATCGCGGAAGAAGTAAGCCTATTTTGTTTATGAAAATGGTTATTTCTGTTGCTGCTGCAGGCTGCACTTCATTATTGCTACAAATTAATAAACTCTAAAGGTGAGTGGTTCCTGATTTTGTGTCTAGTTAGGAGGAATCTGGACAAGTGACGCCATTGAAAGCACAAATCATCAGATGCAAGGTTGTCAGTCTCATTTGTCTTGCTTCATATAGAGTGCAAGGCATAATTTTTCACAATTTTGTAATGATAGTATGATATGGTTGAACATAATCTGCTGTACTTGTAATGGTTTTAGATCATAAAGATCAAAGGATTTGGTCAGTTATGTTCAAAAAATCCCTGTATTCTCGCTACTTGTATCATAGCCAGAAATAGGCATGAATGACTTAGCTGGTTGTCAAATAACTTGCAATTCTAGTGAGCAATCTGTGAATGATTATTAGCTGGTAGGCCTTTTTCTTCCCCTCTTATTTTAGCGTCAAGTTTTGTTTGGTTACTTTCAAAATGAGGTGGATTTTTTGGGCTATTCGATAGATGGTGGCATTCATATGTCAAATTTTGGTGCCTTGTTTGTTTAAAATTAACTCTGTTTCAAACCGCGATAAGTTTACTTAAGAATCCAATACCGCGACCTATTATTATTATGTGTCATACACGGAGTCTAAAAAATTTAGTTATTAATTTTTTTTATATTAAGTTTAATACATTTTATTTTATCTCCTTTTCTGAGCATTTCATCCTCACATTTTTTCCGCATTTTACCATTTTGTTAGTGACAACATCCTTCCGCAAAAATTGGTCGACATTGATTTGTTTTTTCTTCAAATTTTTTTAGTGACAAGTTAGCATCCATAAAATGTGCAAAAATTAAAATTGAGTGAATTCTGTTAATAAAATTCGTAAAAAGATAAGTTGGATTGTAAAATTTACAATTGATTCATAATATTATCGTGTCATAATGAATAATTTTGTCTCAAATAAATAATAGTATTTTAAGATCATTGACATATATTAATTAAATTTGTCTAATAATTAATAGTTTTATATCAATCATACCAAAATTACGTTTATTTAATTCATTTTTAATAAAAATAAAATTAAAACCACTTTGTGATGAGAGGAACATTGTGTGGGTTTCTCACTCCTTGCGCATGTACTAATACTATTATTAGAGTGCAGTAGTGGATGTGCATGGAGCAGTTAGGTTGACACTTGACAGCTATAACTAATGAGAAGAAAACCAGTTGTAGCGGTTAGAGTGAGATAGTCCTAATATATATACTCTTGCATAGAGTTAAACTTGTTAAAGATTTATTGAAGAACAAAGCAAAGTGATATTCGAGAGAGAAGATTAAGAGCGAGCGCGATGAGTGAAGGAAAGAAGAATGGAGGAGGAGGCGAGGAAAAGAAGATAAAGTGGACTTGGGCAAACAGCAAGGCCTTTCGGGAACTCGCTGCTTGAGTAGGAGATTGTCAAATGCGGCCAGAAACAACACATCAAGTGATATGACATTTCTTTTAAATGGGCAAATTCTGTTTCCCTTATGAAAAGAAAACTGGAATTTTGTTAGTTTGTTTAGTTTTCTTTCTAAAAGATAGCTACGTGAAAAGAAAGAAAAAGGGTTAGAATTTCACGTGCCCTTAATTTGGTTTTTTGTTAGTATGTTTAGCTTTGTTTCTAAAAGATAGTTTCGTGAAACGAAAGTTTTAATTTGGCATGTCCTTAATTTGTTTTTATTGTATTTAATAGGAAAGGGGCCACTCGCGACCAGGACAATAAGCAGAATGCAACGCAGAAATCACACGAAATGGTGCAAGATGGCACAATAAATGTTGAAGCAGATGATGCAGAATCCAGTACCAACTAATTGAATAAATAAGTCCCTGTTTGTTTAGATAGCTACTATTCTTTCATTGCAATTGTGTGTATATAAACAGATCCTTATATAATTGGCTAGCTTATTAGCTGATCATAGTGTGCATGCGACTGTGTATAACTATAATTAACTAGCTAGTCCCTATGCATTTGGTTTCTTTGTGTAGCTGATACATAGAGTAAAAACAAGTCTGTTTGATAAGTGACAACTGATATTATCACATGAATATCAACTATGTTGCTCGAAATATAAAACATAGTTGATATGTATATGAAATTAGATACATAGCAAAAACGAGATTCTGTCATATATTCAAAATCAAATACATAGAAAACCTTGTTTTCACTGTGTATCCAAAACTTGATACATAGTGGAAACAATAAGTATATTTCTAATTTTATTTTGTTTTGTTATATTTAAAATTAGATATGTAACTATTTAGTTGATTTAATTTATTTGTTTATTGCTTAAAATTAGATATGTAATTATTTAAATATTTTAATTATTTGAATTTTAGTAGTATTTTTTAATAATCAAGTCTTAGAAAAGTATATATTTGAATTATATGAATATTAATTAGTTAGTTAATTATTAAAGTAATTAGTTATTTAATTTATGTTCAAACCTTTCTAGATTGTAATTAGTTAATGAATTGTTGAAGCAACTAAATTGATGGTTTAGATTCCACCAATTTAAATGTGGGTATTGTTCACCATACAACATATCATTGTAAGCTTTGACATCCATGTCAAGGATAGTGTTTATATATAATCTTTGAAGCTTGTTGAGAGAGAGATAAATATAACAAAAAAAATGTATAAGATTTTTTTAAAGTGTTGAACAAAAGCACAATAAAAACAAGATTTCGTTGTAATTTTTGAAAAAACACATAACAAAATCGTGTATGTTGTTAATTAATAGAAATACACAATGAAATCACAAATATGTTGCTTGAAATATAAAACATAATCACATTTCATTGTGCACTCAAAATGTAGCCCCAAATGTGTATGTGTGTAACGAAAATGATTTTTTGTTCAATATTTTTGGTCACGGAATCATATTTCATCAAGGATATTTTTGAGAAATCCAAATATATTTGGTGGGAATAGCATCCCCGATATAGGTTTTTGTTTATGTTCTTGGTTCAATGTTTTCTCTTGTTAGTTAACACTTTTTTCCAGTCAATTTTATTTACTTGTTCTTTCTCTTTTATTTAGGGTCTACCATAGGAGAAATTTGTTAGTTAGACCGAGAATCTAGAAAGGGGATTAAATAGATTTATAAACTTTTTGAATTTTCTTGATAGAATCAATTCAAATCCAAATACCTTCTTCAACAATCAAGATTTTTCTCAAAATCTTCTATCACAAGGATAACCTTGCTTAAGAAAAACAACCGCTTCTTGTTCAAAAACATAGTTTTAATGACTTATTCAATTACAATTGCAAATAGAAAGAACAATAAAATAAAATTCACTGAAAAAAGGGTTAATTAACAAGAGAAAACATTGAACCAAGAACATAACCACAATCACTGAAGAATCAGAGTGAAGTAGTAAATTGATGGCTTCAGAAGAAGAGAGTGATGTGAAGGAGCCTTTGGATCTCATAAGGCTTAGCCTCGATGAGCATATCTACGTCGAGCTCTGTTTTGACAGAGAGCTTCGTGACAAACTTCACGCACTTTTCTTTTCAATCTTCTTTTTTCTTGTTTTCATGAATTTCTCTATTGCTTTCAATTCGTGCACTCTTTTTTTGAATACCCATTTGAGCACAAATTGTTTTGGGTGTTCTATGATGGAAAATTTATAGTTTTTAACTTGATTTTTGAAAGATGGGTTGCTTAGATTGTTGTAAGTTTGAACCTTTCTGTTTGTCTCAATGATATACAATATGTAAGAATAATGGGTTGTTCCAAATTGTGTAGCTGTGATAGAGGATTATCAAAAGAGCATGAAGTTCTAGAATCACTCCACGAATTGAAGGTTCCAATGACAAGGTCCAAAATCAAACTTCTACAAAAAGAGATGACCAAGAGAATAATGGCTGGACAATTCAACAAGGGCAAGGATGGAGGAAGACACAAGGAGCTGAATTGGAGCACATAGAAGATTGTAGGAGAGCTCACTTAGCGCGAATGTCACGCTTAGCATAATTTCTTTCGTAATTTTCTTAATTTTCTTATTTTCGTAATTTAGTAATTTCTTATTTGTGTAATGGGTCTCAATGTGGACTAAAATAAGCCCAAACTATGTTTTTTAGGTTTTATTAGAGGCTTAACGCTATAAGTACTAAGACATTGCTAGTTTTGAATAACTTTTGATTGAATAAAATTATGCATTTGCTTGAATTGAGAGTTTAACTTCTTCTTGGTTCTTGGTTGAACCCAATTGATTCTTATCAATGAAACTTTATTTTGTGGCGAATCCTCCTCAACTGATTGTTCTAATAAGGATCGTGGTGTTACTCATTATCATCTTTTACTCTTCCCCACCTTTTATCTGTAAGTTCTACTATCTATTTCATTGGTATCTGTAATTTGGTCTCTAAAAATGATCCAATCTAAGCATTCATGCCTTAGTAGTCATCATGTGGTAATCAGAGCTTGAATTCGGAGAGCAATTTGAAAAGATTTCTATCAATTTAGGTGCAATTTTCGTTCTCTTTATTTTAATTTTTTTGAAAAAAATAAAATAAAATAAAATAATTCAGAAAATTTAATTCATTTGATTCCTTCTTGTTTGTGTTTAATTTTGTGTCTCTTGTGTGTTTTTTCTGAAATCCCAATTGTTTCAAATTTTTTTTCTCTTTTGGGAATGGAATATTTCTATTTCACATGATGACGACCAAGACATGAACGCTTGGATTAGATTGTTTCCGGATGAAAATTTCAAGACCCCAATGATAGTTATTAGAACTTAAAACAAAATATGAAGAAGATTAAAAGGCCATAGACCAGAGACATGGGAGATAATGAAAAGAATCATGAGGGAGAGATTTGTTCCACCTTAATATATACAGGAAATACATAACAAGTTACAAACGCTTTATCAAGGAAGTAAAAATGTTGATGATTGTTACAAGGAGATGAATATTTCTTTGATGAGAGCAAACATTAAAGAGGCTAATGAGACTATAATGACTAAATTTTTGAATGGTTTGAATAGGGACATTCAAGATGTCGTAGAGCTTCATAACTACAACACCCTGGATGAACTTATACATAGAGCTGTGAAAGTGGAGCAACAATTAAAGAGAAAACAAGCCTACAAGAAGTCTTCATATGGTTATTCATATTGTAAGGATAAGGACACTTCCAAGAAGGAGGGTTCTTCTTCACAACATATTGAAAGGAAGTTTTCAAGAGGTAATCCTACTTCTCCTACTCAACCTCTTCCAATAAATCTAGTTTACTTAAATGTTTTAAGTGTTTGGATAAGGGTCATATTGCATCCCAATGTTCAAATAAAAGGACCATGATTGTGTTGGAGAATGGAAAGGTGGATAATGAGTCATCTAAAAGCTCTCATAGTTCCTCTAGTGAATGTGAGGATGATGGTTCCCTTCAACCAAAAAAGGGAGATCTTTTAATGGTAAGAAGACTTACGAGAAGTTTGTGCAAAGATCAAGATAATACACAAAGAGTAAACATTTTTCATTATACATACTTGTACTACTACAGGCGACACATACGACGACGGTTCTAAACCCCATACGATGACGGTTCTAGAACTGTCGTTGTTGTGCATGTCGTTGTAAGTTGGAGCTTTCGACGACGGTTATAAAAATCGTTTTCATATCTCCTGATTTTTTTTAACAGGACATACGAAGACGATTTTTGCTAAAACCGTCTTTGTATGTTTTGTATCCCTTATTGTGTTTATTTTTTTTTTTGTAAAAGAAGATACGAAGACGATTATTCCAAAAACCGTCTTTGTTTCCCCTATTGTGTTTTTTTTTTGTAAAAGAAGATATGAAGACGGTTTTTCCAAAAATCGTCTTTGTATGTGCACATACAAAGACGGTTTTGGCCAAAACCGTCTTTGTTTCACCTATTATGTTTATTTTTTTTTTGGTAAAAAAAGATACAAAGACGGTTTTGGCCAAAATCGTCTTTGTTTCACCTATTGTTTTTTTTTTGTAAAAGAAGATACGAAGATGGTTTTTCCAAAAATCGTCTTTATATGTATGGATATAAAGACGGTTTTTCTAAAAACCGTCTTTGTTTCTCGTGTTGTTTTTTTTTTCTACCTACATACAAAGACGATTTTTTTTTGTCAATAGACTTAGCTGAATATACACTTACAAAAAAAACACCGCATTGAATAATTCATATTCTATAAAATAAATAAGAAACCAATTAACAAATTATGTCAAATATAATGACTAAACATTTTATATTATTGGTTTTACATATATACAAATAGTGTGAGTGTCTATTCTAATTATAGAATAATCCATGTACGTACATATATACAAGCCTAAACATTTTATATTATTGGTTTTACATATATACAAATAACCATGATTGCAAGTCTAAAATCACAACCTAATATATAATTAGCTTAAAAGACTAGAAATGAAAACTTTGCAGAATCTATAAATATACAATAACGTGAGGTAAGAAATTAATTAAGCAGCCTATACACAAACTCCTCTGTCTCTTTGATCAGATCTTGTGTAAGCAAGGGTCCCTCCTACATGGAATTGCCACAAATATGACACATCAAGTAATGAAGCAAGTGCAAGCATTGAATGATGCACACATCACCAAAATGTTTCAAGGCCTACTAAAATGTCAAGAATAAGTCAATATACAAATCAATATTAATAACCAAATCATTATACAAAATTTCAGGTGCAGGCAAGCATATAGAATATCATAAAGGTCAGTTTTTACCACCTCAATATAGACTAAGAGCCTTGTAGATGATTAAGAGTAATGCTAGAGTGATCACTCTTAAATCATTAACTCTGAGAACAACCCAACAATTACCTATGCCCCCAATTATTCTTATGGTGTCAAAAAGATCAACCTAAAAAGCTTACTATAAAATATATAATTACAGTCTGAGAGAAGTAGCTATACAATTCTTAACAACTTACGTGAAATTTTTTTGCATCCATTGTCAGAGAGATCGCATCTATCAAGATTTAAGTTTGACAGTGCAAGAAGCTCTGGCACAAAACATAACAACATCAAATCAAAACTTCAATGCAGATTTCAGGTTCATTAAGTCATATAATATACTAGAAAGACATGATGAAGTTACACTTTTCACATTCAACAAACAAATTTCACTAGCAATTACAACTACCAATTATCAATGGTGGAAATTGTTTGTTGTTTGCAGAAATTTAAAGAATGAGGCATAGTAAAAAGAGGAAATTAATCATACTAAAACAAGAGAGATAAAGGAGAACGAAAGTGTCTCTAAGGAGAAATTTTAATTACTATTGCATCTATATTATGTGTCACATCTAATAGTATAGCTTCATATTAAATGAAAGAAAACCCATGTGTCCACAAACTCAGAAGTGGATACCTAATATCTAAATATATATGACAGGGCAACATACTGTGATAATATTGAAGCACATATGGGAATGTTGTCTTGAACTTTGAGAAGTTGTTCAACAAAGTCTTTTACTTTAGAGGGATATGCTATCTGCAATAATTAGATATTAGGACAGACTAGGCAATGCTCATCTTTTAACATTAGTTACCAAGTTTGCAGTTGAAAATGTAACTACTATGTTGCAGAGAATAAACAAATGAGACAATAGAACATAAAGTGAAAGAAAGTAGCATAGATAAGTGTTCATAAATGATACTAGAAAAAAGGGATTTTTTGAAACCGAAAATGAATTGTCAAGCTGTGTTCAAATGAAGAACTTTAAATAGATAACTAGAGTTTCCAAATTCTCACTAGTACATAATGCATATTGTAAGAAGAAATTATACCATTTACCTTTTTGACTAATGCTGCTATGAGTTCAGGAATACCTTCATCGTTACCATAACGACAATTAGTAGTCTTTCCCTGCTCAAATCAAAATCTGCTTGCAGTGGTATGCTCAAGGCATCCTAATAAACACACAATGTTTCAGCTTCAAGCTTTAAGCATTCATCCATTTAAATATAAAAAGAGTAGGATTAAAGCATTAATGAGCCAATAAGACATTAAGCAAAAAAGTTAGTTGATGGAGTTCTAGTAAGCCTAGATATAATCATAATAAGATTAATAAAATAAGCATAAAAGTCTATCAAGGAATTCAACTTGCAAGAGAATCCAAGCATGCAGTTGTTACAAGGCACCCTTCAAATTTAAAAGGGCAAGCTTCTGTAACCCTGGAATGAACCAAGACAATGTTGAAAATAAATGAGACAGATGAATATGAAATTATTTTTTTGATTTTTTTTTCTTCTTCTCTCTCTAAGGAGACCCTTCCTTTCCCTACCCATAAGGTTTAGAAAGATACCCTCTTGAACATCAAGGATGACTTTGTATCCATACTAATTGTTTAAATATAAAATAAATTCTTATTCACTCGGGAAAGCTTAATAATTTCAACTGTGTATTTGCAGCTCAAAAGGGAGGGGGAAAAAAGAAGCTAATGATAACATAGGAGACCAAAAATGCCTATGAGAGTGTAAAAAATATCCTAGTTTTCGCACTAGAAATGCTATGCATACAACATAAATTCATTCCACATCTCTGAGAAAAACTCTGTGTGTATGAGTGAGTGTAAAAGATATATGAACAAATACGTAAAAAATTTAAAAACACCCAAGACATACAACGAAAGTGATCAAAATCTAATTAAGGATGAGTGATTTACCCCACCCTATCACTGGTAAAAATTGTTGGCTTCCCAAGCACTGGAGGTTCCTGTAAAAGCATTCTCATGATAAAGGTCTCCACAATGCATAATAATTCCCAGAACTCTTTCAATCAAATAAAGCACCAAGAAAGATGACAACAAAAGCAGACACTAAAATTCTAATTCAACATAGGATGTACTACTGTAGAGACTGTGACTTCAACATTTTAAACCAGAGACGTGTTTTAGTTTAAGGGCTGGATGATGAGGAAGAAAGGTGTCAGAATTTGAAGATTTAACATACACAATACTCAACTAAGACTAGTTGAGGATCATTAGTCTCCCTTCCCTTTCCTTTCCTGTCTGCTCAGCCAGTATGACTAGTGAACTTCAGTATTCTACTCACAAATCTTATAATATATTTGATTGACTATATATTTCAATTAAGATTACACTGGATTAATTATATGGCCTACATCATGGACACATCAAAACTATCATTTAGTTAGTTTTATGCGACTGTAAGGTATAAAGAATTACTTTTCGATGATGAAAATGTGTTATCATTTTTTTATTGGTAATCACGTTAGGTCATTACTTCACTAAAAGTTATAATAACATTAGCAATCCATAAACCTTTCTGATAGGAAGCAGGAATACAGGTACCTCATATTCCTCAAATTCAAAACCTTCAATCACCACAATGCTTGGAATGTGGCTAAGAGGGGGGCCGGAGCAGACCTTGAGCTTCTTGCCATGTAATCTTCAGCTCTATTAAATCCTCATTTCAATTCTTAGACGTTTACTCTTTGAGCCCAATATGTTGCTCTTTCTTTTTCTAGAGATTAATGATTTGCTCCCTAGCGCTTCTTTTGCTATGTATCCTGACTTATCAACTTTAGACCATGAATTAGGATCTACCAATTCAACCTAAACGACAGATGAAAAATGAAACCATGAGAATAACTTAAGTGGCAAACATTAGCAATTACAATGACGTTAGCTATTTGATACTAACTTCACCATGTGCAGAAAATCCATTTCTAGTCTTGGTCTCATTGTCCTGCAAAAAGCAAAATATGCACATAACAGATGTAAAGTTTCAGTATACAAATTCAAATTTTCATCAAACTATATAAATATATACAGGATTTGTTAAAAATACAAAATTGTATTGATTTAATTTCGGTTTGGATATAACTAGCTGGAGTTTTCTGTTGAGTTGACTTATCCCTTAGGATTGGCTTTGGCACTGGACCAAAAGAACACAATGAGAGGGTGTGCATTGCCGTTAACCAAATTGGTGCCTCCTCTTCCCCATGTGGCCATTGGAATCAAGTTAAAGTCTTGTACTTTTTCCGTTGCATCGACTCACTCTCTCACCTCAACACCAAAACACTCCCTTTTCCTCTCTACCCATCATCACTCAAAGTCCAATGCACACTTCTCATTTTCTATTTCTGCTCAACAACAACAACAACAAGTAGAAGCTGATGAAGAAGAGAACTTTCAAGTGCTCACAGCTATCAAAACTGATTACAATGACATACTCATAGTGGACACCCCAAAGTCCAGAATGCTGCTCCTTGATTCATCTTGTACTCCCCTCTCTATCTCTATGTCTGAATTGTGTTTAAAAATTCAAACTTGACTTCATGGGTTATCTGGGTCTGAAAATTAGTCAACTGGGGTCTTTCATTTCCTTGTAAATGTTTGTAATTATTTTTGTTTGTGATCACAGTTTCCTTCAGCAGTGTGCCAAGGGTGGCTGATGTGTCAGAATTTGTGTTTCTCTTGTTGCAAATAGTGTTCACAGCATTCTTTACAAGGAGCAAAAATGGACTGGTTCTTACCGGGTGTGTATTCTACTTTGACTGTGTTATGTTTTTGCTGTATGGATGTGTGTTTTATGTGTATGTTCTTTAAAAGTAAAAACCTTTCCCACTAAAATAATGATATTTGGATTGTTAAGTATGAAAGAAAGTTTAATGTATTCTCAAGAACATTATTTCCTAACTGTGGTTCATATATCAAATTCATGCTTGTAGATGATTGTAGGAAGTGTATACAGTTGTGTTCATATTTTGCTTGAAGTTTGTAGACTTGCATTCACAAGGTTGAGAACTACTACTATTGCTTTTCATTGAAGTTTTTACTATGTTCAGCTTACCTCATTGATTTGGGGTTGTCATGTTTTAAATACAAATTAGTAACCTGACCCCATAGGAGTTTGCAAATTGTTCATGCCAGGGGTTTCTGAACTTGTTGCATTAAACAGGATGAATTTGCAAGCTTGCCAGCCATTGTTCCAAAAGGTCCCATCGCAATCTTAGGTTTGGTAATTCATTTAATTTTAAGATGTCACTTATTGTCTTGGGGAATTTACAGGATAGAATTTCTAAAATATCAATGATCTTGTTAGTAATATCATACTGCTTTTAAATCCTTTAGGGCGGGCGGAACTCCAGCTCACCTGATGCTTGACTTATGGCCTTCACTGCAACTTGATGGCTGGGAGATTGATCAAATTGTAATATATGCTTCTTTTCTGCAATTATATTTTTCATAAATTTAAATGAAGTTTCTATTGTTTACCCCATTGGCTACTAGTGGGTTGTGGCATCAGTTTCTATGTAAATTTATATCTTTACTTCATTGATCTATAGCCAATAACATTGGTGAATTCAATGAAACAATGATTTCTTCAGAAACCTACTTATCAAAATAGAAACTCCATAGTCAGTGATAACTTTCCAGTTGAAACAAAATAAGCAACATCCCATTTCTACTTGTATATGATTGAGGTTTTTAATCTATTATTGATATGTAAATTTGAATTATGGTGGTACTCTATTGCTTTAGAAATAGAATTCATTATCAGTCAAACTATCTCTTATGTAGACCCTAGACTTTCTCATAGGTGATCATGGGTAACTAGAAGTGACACCACATGTAGTTGTGGAGATTCCACATTGACCTTATTTGATATGGCCAAAGTAGAGCTTATAAGGTCTTGGGAAATTCTCACCTTCTGAGCTAACATTTGTGGTTGAGTTAGGCCATTTCCAAATCCTCACTCTAAGGTTCTGGTACTTGTCCTCACTTTAAGATATGTTCAAAGTAGAGCTTTCAATCATTATGATTTTATTTTGAAGTTTGCAAAAGCTAAGTATCCATCGTGATAGACATGAATTTAAATTAAGGCTGTATGTTACTGCAAGTCCAACCATGCCTATACAGAAAGTGTTAGTGATTAATCCCACCTAGTGGGATAAGCTTTGGTTGCTGTTATTGTAAGCTCAAAAAGAAACATGAGTAGGGGCATTGCATGCTACTCTAAGCAGTAGAACCAAAAAATAAGGATGGTAAGAATTGAAAAATTAGATTATCAACAATAGATGTGTGAATTCCTCAATTACCTTGAACTGAAACTGCTCTA
>PYAF01000970.1:329870-360917 GCA_007407185.1 Glycine tomentella | reverse complement strand
TTGCTGTTATTGTAAGCTCAAAAAGAAACATGAGTAGGGGCATTGCATGCTACTCTAAGCAGTAGAACCAAAAAATAAGGATGGTAAGAATTGAAAAATTAGATTATCAACAATAGATGTGTGAATTCCTCAATTACCTTGAACTGAAACTGCTCTAATTGCATTGATATTAGCAGTCCCATTAATCCATGAACAAATTGATTGCAGCAACAAAGAGATACTCATTCCATTCTAGCCTGTCTAGCAGTATGTATTTCACATATATAGTGCCTTAAATCCATGATAGCAAGCTCCCGCCATCTCGCCTTAATTTAATAACTTACCTTACTCCTTCGCCTGCGAGCTACTAGTATATCTCTGGTCAGTCTTTATTTCATTCCTTCCAAAAGGACATCTAAACCAGTTAAAAAAATTACTTAAATCAAGCTTAAAACCTAAAAGAACAATAAATTTGAAGAAACTGAAAGTAACAACCCTAACCTCATTATCTGGAACGAAGCATATGATTCCATATAAAAATCAGGTATTAACAAGCATATTTATTCCTATGATCAGCTTGTTTAATTAGAAGATATCTTATTAAGCGTTGTTGTGCATTTTAAGTTTAACAATAAAAAATCAATCTATATCACTATTTGATTTTTGCTTTTCATATAGAAGGAGTTACATGTGAGTATGTTTTAAATGAACAAAATATAAGCACTAATCCCACGTCTTTAGTCAAAAGAAACAACACCATTCTAATGAATTTCGTCATCCCATTTATGTTTTAATTATTCATGATATTCTTGACTCATCTACCACACCATCTCAACATATTTTGACAATGATTATTTTATTTTACAAAAATATATGGCAATAAGTTCTTGTGGACAATTTTTAATTTACTGGCAACAAATTGTAGAATGTACTATACAAGTCCATAATAAAGTTATATAGTAGAATTATGCCATGGCAGAAGAGGTTAATGATATAATGATACATTGCTATATTTACAAAAAACATTACCAACTTGGGAAGCAATTCTGACGCATTAGGTGGCAATCCAGCACCATCAACCATCCAAGAAAATTCAGGTGATCCATTGTTATAGATTGTCTTGGAACTAGCAGTAGAACAACACCTATGTCACATAGCCAGTCAAAGTTCAGTCTTGCCTTAGCTTATTCTAGTGTATGATCCTCCAATTTAAATACAATAAAATCATAACTGAATTTTGTTCTACAAATACGTGTATCTATTTTATGAGTAAGGGTTATGAATTTAGAAGCATAAAGCATTTAAGAGAAAAAAATATAAATACTAACCGAAAGAAGGTCGAGACCATCAGGTCCTAAGGAAGGCACATTCTTTGCAGAGAAGTAACTCTTAAACTGGCCTGTCTCCAACGTGCTGTTCTGAAGTAAGTCGAAATCTGCCTCATTCGCCCGCCCACTTGCAACCATCTCATGCTGCATAGCTGCCAAGGCAGCTATCACTGGGTCAAGGTGTCCATCGGCGCCTGCCACCTCACTGTTGTTCCGGGTCCTCACCATGGCACTACACATGTCACACAAAGGGTGAGTTGATCAGGCCCACACTCAGTGAACACACAAGCAATAGTCATAATGAACACCTGAAATAGTTGTGAATCACCCACAATCACCATACATAATGCTTCCCTAGGAACTGCTCTGATACCATAAAAATGTAACTCCACGTATGCATCCGATTCATTAACATTCATTTATGGTCATTAAACGCAACCATTAATTTAAACTAATCAATTCAGAAGCGATAAACAAAATGACGTCATCAAACGTCATCAACATCTTTACATTATGTATAGTAATTACACACTTCATACAACCCGAGGACCAAATAAGCCATATCACATATATATCACAACACAGGTGCCATTTCGTTAGGCGTTACCAACATCAGAAATGCAACACAGATATAGAAAATGTATACACATATAACATTGCCTGAGAAAGATCATCCACTGAAGGGCACATTCTCTCAGGACATTCCGCATCATTGCCTGAGAAAGATCACTCACTTAAGGGCACATTCTCTCAGGACTCTACGCACATATTCTGAGGAAGATCATCCACTGAAGGGCACATTCCCTCAGGACTTTATGTCAATGCCTGAGAAAGATCATCCACCGAAAGACACATTCTCTAAGGACTTACTTGAACACGTATGACACTTCCGAGAGAAGATCATTCACTTAAGGGCACATTTCCAAAGGAAGTCCATAAGTAATCTATTCTACTGGTCAGAGAATCTCATCAATCATACAATATATCATCACAGTGTACGTCATATACATGTTCTCAATAAAAGCAGTAACACACAATTTCAATACACATGCATCATGATATACAATAACCATCACTCTCTTGGAGTATGGTGGAACACAGTCAATGGGAAACACTCCCAAGAACAAAGAGCTTACCTGCTCTTCGTGCTACACCGGCTCTCCCGACTTCGTGGTCACAACCACCAGCAACCTCTATATCACGTCCTACATAAAGGCATATAAACAATCAACAATGGTTCTTAACCGTTAGAATGAAAAGAAACACTATTCTTTTCCATTTAAATTTATTTTTCCTCTATCTTAAAGTTATCAGAACTAACCATCTAATAGGTGACTCACAGACCCTCAGCAGGATCTATCTCGGCCTAACCGAGGCATTAGAGTCTCCCCAAGACTCTGCATAAGCCAATTCAAAGAGCTCAACACTTTATTCAAGCCACATATCAACAATTTTCAAGGTAGCTAAAACGGCTACTTCAACACATTTCACCATTTATATAATCTTCTAAACACATCTTGTGAAAGCTCTAATGTTCATACATACCATAACCTCATCAATTCAGCCTACAATCTTCCTACACATACATTTCTCAGAGCCAAATTCCAAAGTCCATAAAATTAACATTTCAAGGCTGAACCTTCATCACAACAACCTCCTAAGCATACTTTTCCAAAGGACCCAAGCCTAATTTCAGCTCTAACTCAAATGGGTCACTATTCACCTCAAGAACAAATACTTAAATAATCGGTAAAAATTGTGTTTCTTACCTCTGAATCAACAAGGAAGACTAGAGGACAACTTCTCCAAGCATGAATGTTCTTAAAATGCCTCCTTTCCCCTCCAAACTCAAACTTTGTGAAGTTCCCTCGAGAAAACGAACTCTCCGTTTTGATGGTTTTCAAGGAAAATGGAGGTTGGAATCTAACTCAATGGAGAATTTCCTTCAACTTTCATGTTGGACGCTAAAGGTTTTGGTCAAGGAATGAAGGTTTAGGAAGCTTCCCAAGCTTGTTAATGGCAAAAACGCATAAAAGAAGAAGAGGGTTATGTTTTTGGCCCAAAATGAGAGAGAAACGTCGTTTTTAAGTGACTCAGCCCGCGTCCCGCGCTGATTGCACTAATCTGGGGCTAACCGCTCCAGATGTCAGAGAAAAATGGCTTTCTGGCTCACTTTTGGCTCTCACCGCGCCAGATTCTAGAGATAATTGACCATCTAGTGAATTTTGGCGCTAATGGTGCCACTTTTGATGTTACTGGCGCTGGATCTGGAGCTATCTGCATCACTTCCCAAACAGGTAATTTTTTTTTTTTAGCCTTGGTTATTATATGAGTAAGTGGAAGTGGTGGTTATGGTGAAGTGCATTGGGCTGACCGGAGCACTGTAGAAGAACCAGCCTCCGACGGTGGAGATGGGTCCCCCGCAGGGACTGGAAGGGGTGTTGTCGATGTCTTCAAAGAGGAGAGTGTCTGGGTTTTCGATTATACCATTATACCTTGGGGTTTGGAGCTCCTTCATTATTCTGCTCTCTTGTCCTGAGAGAGAGAGAAAGAGAAAGGGATTTAAAAATCAGGCCTAACAGATAGACAGAGGGATTTAAATCAAGTGTAAATATTTTCAAACCATAAGAAGACGGTTATATAATCAACCATTGTCAGACACGACTTTCGAAGACGGTCTTTATTAAATCGTCGTCATCGAACACATCCTAAGACGGTTTTGGGGAACCGTCACCGTTCTGCTGTCGTAGAATGCAGTTCTTATAGTAGTGTGAGAAAAGGGTAAGTGTGAGTTGTTTGTTTTTAATATTTGTTTAGTTTCAGTGGGCTAAGAACTTTATGCTAAAAGATTGGATAAATGTAAATGAACCCTTATGCTGCATTTAGTTTTCTGTAACATATTGAAATGATTTGGGTTTTTGTAAAGGTTATTTTAGGGCTATCACTAGTGTTTAAACTAGGACATTGATCTGGTTTGTTTTGTGGGGGTGGTGTGGTGTTTTTATGTGAATGTTTTTTTTACTGTTCTGGCATTTCTATAATATTGTCATGAGTTTGTCATTCGGTTAATTAAATGACAAACTCTATAAACTATGAGAAATATATCTTAACTGCATAGGTTTAAGACTTCAGTATTCTATGAAGATGCATGGGTGATGACAGATGAGATAAACTCATTAACCTTCAATGTGAAAACTAAAAATGAAGGTTGTATAAATTTATGATGTGCTTTATTGCTGAACTGGAAGCAACCTCTATTCATCCTGGCCAGAGCAATTCACTTGTCTGACTTGTAACTTATTGCTAACTACTGTGTCTAATCTACCTAATGGTTTAATTAACTTAATTATTTACATGACTGATGACTACAAACTATTAAACTTTGAGTTTTTAAATTTTAGATCTGAATTCTATTATGTTGCTTCTCCCATCTTTTGTGCAAAGTGTAAAGCATTCTTGGATCTTGATTGAGAAGTACTGAGTTACCTGATAGATCAAACTTGTCTAAATTTTGCACTTAAGCTAAAATAAGACATTATCACTTTGGGAGTCTCTAAGTTGTCTTCTTTTGTTTAAAAGAGGACTAGTCTTTAAAGGGATTAAATTTGGATCTAATTAGCACTCAGCATACCCTTCCCCTAAAATTTTGTTAAGGGATTCGTATTTAGTACATATGGGGAGGACTTGTCTTTCTTTCTCCTCAATCATTTATCTGCCACGTAGCCCATAATTTGTTGTCATAACTAGGGATAAATGCTATCTATTTAATATAAATTTGTTTAAAAATTATTATTCCTCTTGAAAATAAACTTTTTTTCAAAATAAAATGGAAATATATAGAAAATATACATTGCTTAATATTTAGGTTGCCTAAGTAAAATTAAGGGGAGGCGAATTCTTTTAGAATTTTTTTATATGCTTGGTTCCATTTCCTTTCTCTCACGTCTCATCTTTCATAATTTGTAAACAGACCCTGGGTGATTATTTTGATCTTTAAAATTTGGATGACTTGATATGCATTTTCTCTCTCTTCATTTTGTACTGAGTGAAATTGCAGGCTTATGATCAGCATTTAATATGATTCTTGGTGATGTTGAAGAAATTGTTACTAATGTGGAAATCGATGATGAGACATATGAAGAAATTCATGTGAGGGTAAGTTGTAATCAGCAAAAATGAGAAATACATGTATATTCTTTTTGCCAAAGCTAAATGTATATTACCTGCTCCTGTTTATGAAGAGCTGGTTATAGTTTATAAGTTAATTAAAGGTTAAGGAGAAACATTGTTTGAATGAAGTTTGGCTATGTAAACATCATTTGAAAATTCTTAGAATGTGGGTTTGGAACTTTTGGCTTAACTCAATCTTAAAAGCTAGTTCATAGGATGATAATTGATATCCACTTATATACTTTATCTTGGCCTTATCTCTAGTGATGTGAGACTTGAATTTTTTCAACACATTCTTACGTCCAACACTTTTGGGTTTGGTAAGTAGATAGTAAAAATAACTGCAGCCAAATAAAGTGCTTATAGGGGAGTAATGTACAGTAAAGCTGGACACTTCTTTGGGCATTTTTTAAATGAGACTATAGGCTTTTTTCTTTTTTCTTTTGCCACTATTGGCCTTATTATTTCAGAACTTGGATGCTAAGAAATGTGTGCAGAGCTATTTGCTTGCTTGACTTTCTATTGGATAAAGAAAACTTTGGTCTTTTCTAAACAGTTATGCACCACAGACAATCTGTTGGAATTTTGGTCATATCTAGGAAATACTGAGTGTGTATTTTACCATTTCCAATCTGCATAAACCATTGAATTGCTCTTATCTAACAGAAGGCAAATGCATGCTACATTTATTTTGAAGATACTTTTCTTTGGATGATCTTTTGTTTTCCTTCTTATTGCAGACTACAAAGCGTACAGTTCCTTTTCTGTTTGTTAGGGGAGATGGGGTGATATTGGTTTCCCCTCCACTGAGGACTGCATGACATGAACCAATGAACTATGTGATCAGTTTAATAACAATTGTTACTGTTGATGAAATTGTATAACTCTATACGTTAAGTAGTGATCTCATTTGTTATGATTAGAGTAGTTACTTAATTGACTTGTGTGCTAGAGATTTCAGTTAGACAGTTAGCTTTCTATTTTCTTTATAGCACGAGAGAATCATGGCATGCTCATAAACAAGGATTTTAACTATCAAGAGAGCTTAATTCAGTTGGTTATACAATGCGTGAGTTGTTGTAAACCCTTGGTACCTGTCTTTGACAATGTTATCAATGACGGATGATGAAACACAGCGAAAGGCCAAAATTCTACTGTATAAGCATGCCATTGCGGCCTATGGCACCACCACAGCAAGCCTCCCTTCACAAATTGTTTATGGTAGTTGGCAAAAAAACTGTCATGCCATTTTTCCATGGCAGTCATAGCGCCCGCCATTAAATAACACTGGTCTTTGATTCCTAATTAAAAAAAAAAAAGATGTTAGATTCATGATGGAGTTGTGGCTACATATTAGTTGCTCCATATAAAGTGCAGGCCATGATTCTTGTTGTCTTCTCTTCAAGTGTTTTTGTTTTTGGTTACAATAGAAGGTTTGCCAGTGGGGATGGTATTTAAGTTTGGCTAAAATATCTTTTTCACCTCATGAATATAGGAATATTCAGAATTTGTTCTAATTAAATTTTGTAGAGACGAATTATGAATAATTTTCTATTTATGAGGACGAAAAATATATGTTAATCTTTTAAGTTCAGGGTGATTGGATAAAGTCTTTTAAAGAGTCTTTATGATATTATTAATATTATTATTATTTGTTTTTTTATTTTATTTTTTCAAAAGACATAAACTTTATAGGGAAAGTGAGGAGTTATAATCCTCTTGACCAACAAATCTAAAAAATTGTTTTGATTAAATATAGGTCAAATGACTTTTTTAGTGTTTTATTTTATTTTATATATTCAGGTTGATTCTTTATTTTTTTTTAAATCGATTCAAAATAGTCATTACATTTGTTTAAAATTGATGTTTTTAATGAGATAAAAATATTGATGACTAAAAGTGGTCACAAGTTATAAGTTTCTTTTTCCCTCTTCCATCTCTTCTCTCTTGGCTACCTCCTCCTTCCTCTTTCTTTTCAATCTGTCTCTTCCCCTACCATGCCGTAGTTTAGCTTTTCTTCCCATATCATCATGCTCTGTCAGCACCATTGTTGTCTGCCGCACATCCCCCACCACACATTGTCTCTCAAAATCCAGATTTACAAAACCCATATCTCATTTTTGAGATAAAAATCATAAATATTCATGGGAAAGTCTTTTTTTTTTTAGATGTTTGTCCACTTGTCCATTAACAATGGATAAATATGTTCAATTAAGATCGTTGACGATCTTTTTGGATTATATATTAAAAATAATTTAAAAAATGGTATCAAGAATAATTCAAAAAATTACTTAAATGCTTTAAGAAATTCAATTATATAAATTTAAATGCATTTATAATACACAAATTAAGTTTATGCGATGGTTATTTTTAAATGACCAAATTACTTATATTATTAGAGATGTACTAATATAAAAAAATAATCAGTGATAAAAATAATTGTATCCCATATCATATTATAATACCAAATTTTTTATGTTTAAATAATGAAAATGTTAAGCTAAAGAACGTCGACTTCTGAAAGAATTTTTTAATAGCATCTTCTTTCTTTTTCTTTTTTTTTTTCAATTTGAGGGACTGAAATGGAACATGAAAAGCCGTTATGTCACTACTATAAATGGGATATTTTAGGACGCACCTTTTAATACTGTTCCTAAGAAACCGTCTTACAAAACATACATTTTTTTTACCAGTGTACCTAAATCACAGAACTGCAAAAAGGCAAAAGGAACGTGTGGAGTGAGCCAGCACAATAATGATAAATACAATAGCTTTCCTTCATAATGAGCGCCATGCCCCATGCATGAAAAACGCATAGAACATTTTTCTGTGTCGCATATTGCATTTTGCATGGCATGAAATGAATTTAGTTTGTGTTATGTAAATTTTTTTTTGTTACACTCGTATTGTGTACGACACAAGTAATTGGTAAGTTGAACTTTTTAAGTATATGATATGAATTCAATTTCTGGGTATATGTGTACAGCAATACCTATAAATAGAAGAGTTATTTATTAGCGGGTACTCTACATCCCCTTAGTAATTAGTTTCATTGCTATTTGCTGCTTAATTATCAGCGGGGATCTAGTATCCTAAGTTGGGGGACAATTTATTTTATAAGATAATTAATAATTATTGTCATGAAAAAATGAGAAAATTAGAGATAAAGAGTTTAAATATATAAAATTTGGAGTACAAAATATACACATTTATAATATTTATATGTAACTTCTTAAAAGTGAGGAGGTGCATAGAGATACTCTTTATTTATCTTTAAAAATAACATAATTATAATCTTGATTAAAAAATAATAATTTTTTAATGTTTTCTTAATTATGATGTATATTTCCCCCTATAAAATAACAATTACAATATTAACTTATCTAAATCGGTGATAATAGTTATAGAGGCTTTATGGCGCTTCCCAAACATTTAATAACTAAGAATTTTGATATTGCTATTGACAAGTTTTGTGTTCAAACTCATTCAATTATTTATCCATAAAATAACTATAAACCAAAACTTATATTTTTGTGGGTATAATAGCAACTCTTATAGTTATATTTTAGTTTTTTCCCACTAAACTGCACTCTCGGTCTTTGAGTGCTCAGATCTCCATTAAGAAACTCTTCAAATCAAAACAAATATTCGAATATAACCTATGGAAATTGCAATTGCAAATTGAACATGGAAGACAAAATTGACGGAGCAAACCATGCCCAAATTTCCCACCTTATATTACCTTTCCAAAATCAAGAATAGCTAATTAATAAACCCTCGTTTGTATCGATCAGTATCAATAATGAATCAATCGCTTTTGGAAATCTCCGAGCCACCATTGTCATCGTTCACATAATCACTCATACCAAACCTAAAATTGTCTCACACCCTCTAACTTTCTCCACGTAGTTTCTATGTGACCAAGTGTGTACATATATATGTACCCACAAAGCACAAAACCATGCAACCAATCTCATTAATTAGCTAGTTAAGTTGATAATTAATTCGAGCATTAATTAATTGATTGCAACATTAATTAGGTGTTCCCTAGCATGGTACTTTCAAGCTTTCCAACGGTGAACAAGTGCACCTCTATTGGTAGGGAAAAGCACACGGTGGTTGCAGACATGGATGGAACTTTACTCGTAGGTCGAAGTTCTTTCCCTTATTTTGCTCTCGTGGCCTTTGAGGCTGGTGGGGTTCTTAGGCTTTTGTTCTATGTTTTGGCTTCCCCTATTGCTGCCCTTCTCTATTACTTCATCTCTGAGTCCGCGGGCATTCAGGTTCTCATCTTTTATTTTCTTTTCTTTTGAACTACATAATTAGAAGATTAGACGATAAAATATATTGTTGTCATCTGAAATCAACTCATCATGGACTTTTTCTCATCTTTTCTTTTCTTTTGAACTACATAATTACATTATTTTTTCATGAATACTTATTGAAAAAGAAAATTAGAAGATCAAATATACTGAGCTTTTTCAGCTGAAATCAATTCATGCACTTTAAACTTTTGGAAAACTTGATTAAAAAGAATAAATATGAAAGTTAGAACGACTTTTGAACACTTCACTTTTCTGTACATCTTGTGTTAAAACTCGTAATTCTTCACCATTTCTCGTTCTATTACATAATACTACCTATAATATCTATAATTTTCTTTATTTTATCTTGCTCTCTCAGTAGGTATTAAATAGAATTTATGGTGTGTAAAACTCATTTTTGTGAAAATTAATGTATAGTTTAAATCATTTTGTCTTTCTATTTTCTTCTTCTACAAGTGTTTATAAATTTATTCCAACAGGATTTCAAAGTCTTTGGCTCTCTAATTGGATCTTAAATTATCTCAACAAACTTTAATTGTTTAGACCGATTAGAAGATTAATTTTTTATTCGAGATTTAATTATACTAGAAGCCCTTCCATTTTGACTAATCGTTTTTTGGGCATTAAGGTTCTCATCTTTGCCTCAATGGCTGGCATGAAAGTGTCGAGCATAGAGTCAGTGGCACGCGCTGTTCTTCCAAAGTTCTATGCCGGTGATGTTCATCCCGAGTCGTGGCGCGTCTTCTCGTCATGTGGGAAGCGGTGTGTGCTCACGGCCAATCCGAGGGTGATGGTGGAACCTTTCTTGAAGGAGTTTTTGGGAGCTGACATGGTTTTGGGCACTGAGATTGCAAGTTACAAGGGAAGAGCAACTGGGTTGGTTTGCAAGCCAGGGATACTTGTTGGGAAGAAGAAAGCTGATGCCCTAAAGAAGGCTTTTGGAGAGGAGAAACCAGATATTGGGCTTGGAGATAGACAAACTGATGCTCCCTTCATGGCTTTGTGCAAGGTAATTAACTCATATTCACAACTCTAGCTCTTGCTCTTTGTCAAACAAAAACATATATCTTTGATAATTAAATTTTATGGTATTATTGAAAATTTAAGCTAATTTGGTTTGATATGTCTAAACCCATTCAATATTATTGATAAATAAATAAGTATACTAAAACCCTTATATTCATTTTTCTGAATATATACCATAACCTCGTTAACATCTTTTTATTTTACGAAATTTATAGTAAAATTTAAACTAGATTTTGATTATGGGTCCAGCACATGTATTGTTTAATTTGTTAAGATTAAATTTGCATCTTATTCTCTTAGAATTGATCACTTCTATCTCCCCCCGCCCCCCACCCCATACGCTATTGAATTTTAAAACTCTCGTATATATGTCCATTTAGAAGAAATTATTTTAAGGAGTAATGATTCTTACATACTTCATTTTTTTAAAACATTTCATCAATATTTTTATTTTTCTCTTTTTATCACATTATTTAATCTATTATATGTATATTTTTCTTCTCTTCTCTTTCTTTCTCTCCTTAGGTGTAGAATAATGTTTATTTGTCCAAAAATCATTGAGATTTGATATACATATAATAATTTTTATAACATTTTATACAACATTATATTATGTTTTTGTGTCTATATGTCTTTATTATTTTAAAATTTCTTTTTTTTTGTTTGTAAAATTTGTATTTACAAATTATTGTATATCATTTCTCAAATCATTATTGTTTTTTATGCATGTAGGAGGGTTACATAGTGCCACCCAAACCCGAGGTGAAATCCATGTCAACCGACAAGCTCCCAAAGCCCATAATCTTCCATGATGGAAGGCTAGTACAAAAACCCACACCCCTCATTGCCTTCCTCACCATTCTCTGGATTCCCATAGGCTTCCCCTTAGCATGCCTTCGCATCGCCGCAGGCTCCCTCCTCCCGATGCACATGGTCTACTATGCCTTTTGGGCCCTTGGCGTCCACATTATAATTAAGGGGACCCCACCCCCAAAAGTCACAAAATCTAACCCTAACAACAACTCTGGTGTTCTCTTTATCTGCTCCCACCGCACTCTCCTCGACCCCATTTTTCTCTCTGCTGCCCTCGGTCGCCCTATCCCTGCTGTTACCTACTCCGTCTCTCGCCTCTCTGAGATCATCTCCCCCATCAAGACAGTCCGCCTTAGCCGCGATCGTGCCACCGATGCTGCCATGATTAAGAAACTCCTCCAAGAAGGAGACCTAGCAATATGCCCTGAAGGGACAACTTGTAGAGAACCATTTCTCCTTAGATTCTCAGCTTTGTTTGCCGAACTCACTGATGAACTAGTCCCTGTGGCCATGGTGAACCGCATGAGCATGTTCCATGGAACAACCGCACGAGGGTGGAAAGGGATGGATCCATTTTACTTCTTCATGAACCCTAGTCCTAATTATGAGGTCACATTTTTGAACAAGTTGCCCAAAGAGTTGACTTGTGCGACAGGAAAGTCAAGCCATGACGTGGCAAACTATATTCAAAGGGTTATTGCCGCAACTTTGTCGTACGAGTGCACTGGGTTTACGAGGAAGGACAAGTATAGGGTACTTGCGGGGAATGATGGGGTTGTGGTTGAGAAGAGCCATGTGTTGAAGGCTAATAAAGTTATGGGTTGCTGAATTTTGTACTTTCTTTTTGTTTTACATTCAATTTCATGGTTTGAAAGGTAAAAATAGGAGATCAATAAATGATATTCAACAGGGTTTGGTGAAATAAATGAAATAATTAAAGGAATGTGAAATTAATTGTATACGAAGATGCAAAAGTTGAATAGAAGTGTTGCATACAAAATTGTTGAATTTAATCAGTACTTTTTTAGGCTTTATTGTTCACATTGTCATTTTTAAGTTCGTAGTTTGAAATGTGACATAGTAGGGGATTGAGAAATGAGAATGATGTGTGTTTGTTAAATAATTAAAAGAAAAGGAAGTTATTATATTGATTTATGTCAAAATGTGTGAAATAATTTGTTCTTGGATTTCTTTGTATTAATGATGATAATTGTTAGAGGGTTGTAAATATTATGCCATTGTTTCACCAACATATTGTTTAATATCATTTTCATTTCTTGATCTCCTACTTTTACCATTCAAAACACTAAATTGAGGGAAAGTTGTTATACATGGATAATTTACTAATGTAAGAAAGTAAGATTCTATGTAGATGTTGGAGTACAAGTGTGAGGTGAAGTCTCCCATCATGTAGGAATGAGAAGGTTGAGTACTATATAAGTGAAGACAAGATCCATAAACCTAAGCCTTCATATTTTGGATTAAAGTGTGGTGTCAAGTTCACTTATGTGGTTGCTCATGGCCTATTAGTGTAAATCTCCCCTATGTTTACACCCTCAGTTGTACAACAATTGGTATCAAAGTCAATGGTTCGACTTGGTGATCTCGAACGAGTTAGATGGTAGCGGTGGATCCTTGGCTTGGAAATCCCTTGTATTGAAAGTTTTCATGGCGGTGGATCCAAACGGTGTGTCCCGTGGGTGGAGTGGCGATGCAAGTATCTAGAGTATGTTGACTTTAATGGTCACCATGGAATACTTGTGTAATGATAATGACTTTCGTTCGAGAGGGAGGCTACCATGTGGAAGAGACTTACACTTGAGATGGAGATTGTTGGAATACAAGTGTGAGGTGAAGTCCCGCATCGTGTAGGAATGAGAAGGTTGAACACCATATATGTGAAGGAAAGATCCATAAACCCGAGTCTTAATGTTTTTTGTTAAAGTGTAGTGTTAAGTTCACTTATGTGATTGCTCATGACTCATTGGCATAAATCCCCCTTGTGTTTACCTCCTCGATTGCACAACAATGGGTATGTTGCTAATATATATTAGGAATAACCATCTTAGAAATCAACCTACGAAGACCGTTGTTGTAAAACTGTCGTAAAAAGTGATGCCTTTCAACGACTTCCCATACAATAACAGTCGTACAACCGTCTTAGAAAGCGCTTTACAACCGACGTAGAAGATCCAATTTGTAGTAGTGAACCCTTAAATTCCTAGTTTAGAATTTCTGTCTATATTTTATATGTTGAGTAGTAAGTTATAATAATTCTTTAACATGTAGCAAGTGTTCAAGTTTTTGGGGTTGGATTTTACCGGGGTTTCATTTGATTATTTTAATTATTTTAATTTGTATAATTCTTTATAATGAGTATATATGAGTATAGGATTAATATGATGAAAACTCATCACGATTTATTTATTTATTTATTTTGAGTGAGAAGGCGCGATATCTTTACCTTAATATTATGAAAATTCAGCAAAGTTACTAATATACTATACCACACATACTATACCACATTTCCAACACACAGAACTTTAATTATGCTTTATGCCATGTTCATAAATTTACTCCTTGACACATAATAGTTTATTCAAGATGGTCCTTTTAAACTCCACAAAAGGATCTTCTTCCTCACCGCCAAACTATACATTTTATACCACATATACTATACATTTAACTTGTTCTTTCCATTATCCCTGTACTTTATAATTTCTGGCTGGAGAGGCAGGATGGCTAAAGTGGTCTAATTTTTTGCTAACACACACCTAAAAGAAAGAGAGAAGTGTAAATGTATATTATAGGTAATATAATGTGACTGATGGTTGTAAAAAAAGGTAACATAATTTGATAAGATAACATAAATAAAAAGAAATGACATGTGCCATTAGAAAGAAGTTATATTATTTATAATTTCTTAACTTTTTTTATGATTTTTATACTAGTATATTTTTTTTAATTTCTTAATTAATATTGTAAGAATATTAATTAACAACACCTTGCATTTTAAGTAATGAAAGATTATGTTACAAGGAATGAGTTAGTGAGCATGTTACTAACTTTTCTTGTCAATGGAGTATATTACACTATAGCATGTCCATATTTATCATTTCTTTTGATGATATGTTAAACTTCTTCCAGTTCATTGGGAATAAGCTCTTGTATCTCTAGAATACATTTGTGAAATTCTACATGTGCACTTAAATATATTTATGTAGTAGTTACACATCCAAATTATTATGAGTTCAGAAATTGTACAGGTCATTATAGCCCCATTTTCAATAAACTCATGCCAGTGTTTGTGTATCCATTATGGAATTTGGAAAAAAAAGGCTGCTTTCTGTTTTCATTTTTGCATAATATGATTAGGCATACAAGGAGCCTGATCTAGAGGCTTCTAATTATTCTAAACATGCATGGAGACGTGTAATAATATTTCCTTTTTTATTCTAATTATTGATGTTTGCTTTGATGATCTTGTCTTTTACTTCTACTGTAGCCTTATTTATTTTGGTATTCTGTTTGCCATTTTACTAGTCATTCCACCAATGCTAATTCCCACAAGGCATTGTCAAACAAGTATGAGAAGAATGCCACTATCTCTCGAGGTTCTAGTTCGGATTCCCAATTCATATTGAACCTGTTATTTACATTAGGTCATATTACTCTTCTATTTTTTTATTAACTATCTTAGTCACTTAAATGTATTATAATTTATTTTATATTTTTTTCAAGGTTGTGATGGCCCTAAAATGTAGGGGAGATCATGTCTTAGGTGGTTTGTATTCCGGAATTAATACAAGACACTTATTATTGAAGACAAGCAAGATTGTTTTATATTTTCAAACTATTCTATCAATTTTGGGATACTTTTCCCCCCTTTAAATTACCTTTATGCTTATATGTATTTTTTTTATCTCTAGCTTTTTTGAGATAAACTTTGTGCACTACTTTTCGTTCGTACTTCTGAGCCTCTTTTATGTTGGCTTGGCTTGTGTGGCTTGCTTTTCTTGGTGATTCAATTTATAATTTAATAATATAATGATAAATCTTAATTAATGTGTGATCAAATTACATTGTGCTTTATTATTATTTTAAAAAATTATATTTTAAGACGGTTCTTTCAAAAACCGTCTTAGAAGTATACATTCTAAGACAATTTTTGAGAAAATCATCTTAGAATTTTGTGGTTTTTATTTTTTATTTTAAAAAAAAGCATTCTAAGATGGTTCTTTGAAAAAACCGTCTTAGAATTCTTCATTTTTTTTATTTTTTCAAAAATTCGAAGACGGTTCTTCGAAAAATCGTCTTTAGAATGTCTATATTCTAAGACGGTTTTATAAAGAACCATTTTCGAATATAGACATAAAGAACTGTCTTTGAATATAGACATTCTAAGACCGTTTTTTAAATAACTGTCTTCGAATATATACATTCTAAGACGATTATTTAAAAAATTGTCTTAGAATTTAGCATTTTTAATTTTTTTAAAATTTAAAAAAAAACATTCTAAGACGGTTATTGAAAGAACCGACATAGAAATTGAGATTCTAAAACAGTTTTGAAAATCATTGTAAAAAGTGTTAATTTTCTATGACGTTGACTACGAAGACGGTTCAAGAATCGACTTTGAATGACGGAAAGAACCGTCGTAAAAGACCTGTTTTGTAATAGTGACATTCCTTCCTTACAATGAGCTCCTTCAAGTCAATCTCCTTTAATAGATGATGAGCTAGCATTTTATGCCTGTTTGAAGGATAACTCAAATGCTCAAATCTATGTGAGTTTTTGTCTCTATAATGATATAAATTTGAAGGCTTAAGATAAATAAGAGATATATGATTTTGTCTCTATAATGATATAAAATTATGATCAATGCACTGCTAGATATGAAACAAACATTGTATAAAAAATTCTATCATAATTTAGCAAATTTTGCAAAATCGAATAAAACTTTCAATTTACATAGAGTTATATATATAGGATGAAGATTGGACTAGTCTTAATTAAATATCTGTCTTCGTTGAAATTGGGTGGTCTTTGATGAAATTAAAAGATTTTTTTTAACTTCTTGCATCGTAATTTGTGTGCTCATCTATACTTGAGAATCCAATAAATTTTTTTACTTCTTGTAATTATAACCGATATTAAAAGTTAAAATCGCTCATTTTTTAAAAATTTTTTAAAATCATCTAATTTGATATATAATTTTATAAAATCACCTAATTTGATAAAAAAAAAGTCAATAAAATTTTGTTGACAACTACAAACATACATAATTCATAGATAGTGAAATGAACCTAATTATAATTAAATTTAATTAAATTGTCACTTTCTTAGGTTACCTAACGATCTATGATCAGTTATTCCTATGTGAAAATTACATTTTTTTTTCTCTTTTTAATTATTTAACCACTTAAACACGAATTAGTAGAAAAAGAAGACTCTTTTACCCATAGGTGGGTAACCATCTAGTTGTGCTACCAATCTTGTCGTATAATAATGTTTTCAACAAAATACAAATGCAAAAATGTAATGCATTTTTTTTAAATTTAAGTTTAAATATTCTTGATTAATATTAAGAAAATTATGATTGAGTGGCCAAGTTGCGAGTATAATAAAGTATATATATATATATATATATATATATATATAAAGAGAGAGAGAGAGAGAGAGAGAGAGAGAGAGAGAGGGAGGGAGAGATGAAAAGTGGGTAAGAAATGGTCGAATGCTCGAATAAAAAAGCAGAGATCCAGTCAGAATTGTGAGGCACAGTCAATGGAGCCGCTTATTCATTGAAATTTTTGGTATGTACCGTCTTTAGAGTCTAGACACCCTCATTTTTGTAGAGGCACAATTTTTTTATTCATTAATATATGTAAATATATTTAAAAATTGAGCCGTCATCACTCGATCACAATGAATTGATCTTTTCTTATCACTTTTATACTTCAAAATAATGAAATATAACTAAGGACAAGGTAAAGAAAAAACACGTTTTAGGAAGAAACCATCCAATTGTATGTTTTTATTTTATACGTATTCCCATAGTAGTGGCCAAGTCTCAATTCTTCATTACCTTCTTCCCTTATAAATATACCCTAAAGAAAAACTTTGGGGAAACATAGATCATTTTCATCTATATTCATTTCCACTGACAATCAAAAATATGATCTCTCTAAACTCGTGGCATCTCCTCCACATACTTGCATGCATTCTTCTTCTGACTCAGACATATTCTAAGGATGACAGAAAGGTAAATAGTATATATCTATCTCAAACTTAATTAATTACTTGTCTTAAAAAATAGATAGTAATAATATTTAGTCAAATTTATTTAAAAGAAATAATAAGCATGACCGAAAGGTAAATAGTATATCTATCTCCTATTATTTTTAAAAGTAATTTTTTTCTAATTTATTTTGCACCTTGAACATATGCTATGCATACAGACCTACATTGTTTACATGGGTGATCATCCCAAGGGAGTCGTCCAAACCACAGAATTACTTCACATTAGTATGGTTCACAACATCCTCGGCAGGTTTGTTCATTTTCGTTTGAGTAAAAAGAAAACAATATAATTTATTATATTAACCATATATATGATATATCAATAATATAATTTATTTTCAATACTACAATGAAATTGTCTATAATGGTTACATTAGTAGACGTACGTAAATACAATGTATATGTCCAACGATGTAAATTTTATGAAAATATTTCCGGTTTATCTTCAAGGAGACATGTAGGAAAAAAAAACATTTCGGATTAAATAAAAAATATTTGCTTACCATATCAAATGGCTTCCATATCCAGCATATTTGCACCAGATGCTTTGCTACATAGCTACAAGAAGAGTTTTAATGGATTTGTTGCAAAGCTAACAGAAGAGGAAGCAGTGAGAATGGCAGGTATTGTGATCAGATGCATCTCTCTCTCTATCTTTCTATCTTATTTTCTATCTATCCTTATGTGTATTTGTTTTGAGTTATGATATTTTTACATGCTTAGGATTGGATGGTGTGGTTTCGGTCTTCCAAAACAAAAAGAACAAGTTGCAAACAACAAAGTCTTGGGACTTCATAGGCTTTTCTCAGAATGTCAAAAGAACAAGTATAGAGAGCGACATAATTGTTGGAGTAATAGATTACGGAATTTGGCCAGAGTCTGATAGTTTTAATGACAAAGGATTTGGTCCACCACCAAAAAAATGGAAGGGCACTTGCCATAACTTTACCTGCAACAAGTAAATGATATTTGTTATACAAGTACTTTAATAGCTTATTTTTTTGTTAACATCGAACAATGATTTTAAGCAATTAAAAGTGGAAATCTTTCATTGAAATTAACATGCATTTATTATATTAAAAATATAAAAGTAAATAAATGTGTTTTAATTTCTTTTCTCATAAAACTATTTGGGTCTTTTGCTAATCTACTCCTTTAGTCAAGGAATTCAAAGGGAAAAACTTTTATTGTAAATCATATGAAAACAAATTTTAAAATGATAGAAGACACGTTTTTTAGCATTAATATTTTAACAACAAATTCTTCTTCTACTTCATTAACGAGTGTCCTATACAACATTTGCCAAGTTTAAGCCAAACCTATTTAAAATATAATGGTTCCGCATGTGCTTTTTGTGTTATACTACTGACATCTAAATTAGAATTTTACCTCAATAATATTTATATAATGAATGTTTGCATCAAAATTTTAAAATAAATAATTGAAGAAAGACTTCAATTTGGAATGAAGAACAACACGTAAAACACGTAAGAATTACGTCTTTATGTGCATGCTTTTCCAAAGTTTCTTTCTTTTAAATGGCAAAATATAAATTATTGCAAAACTTTAATTCTAAATGGAGAACAAGACCAAAAACTTATTCTCAAAGAGTTTTTCTTCTAGTTTATTTATACCTGTTATAATAACTTGATTGTAGCAAAATAATTGGAGCAAAATATTTCCGCATGGATGGTTCATTTGGAGAAGATGACATAATATCAGCTAGGGATTCAAATGGGCATGGAAGTCACTGTGCATCCACTGCTGCTGGAAACTCAGTTGAGTCCAGAAGCTTCTTTGGCCTTGCCTCAGGGACAGCAAGAGGAGGAGTTCCATCGGCGCGAATCGCGGTTTACAAACCTTGTTGGTCATCTGGTTGCGATGACACCGACATCCTTCAAGCATTCGATGAAGCCATCGCAGATGATGTTGATGTCATTTCCATTTCCTTGGGACCTGTGAGTGTCGATCACCGCAACTATTTTGAAGATGTCTTCGCCATTGGAGCTTTCCATGCAATGAAGAAAGGAATATTAACGTCCCATTCTGCTGGTAATGAGGGTCCAGAGCTTTCTACCATGTCTATTTATGCTCCATGGTTACTTTCTGTGGCTGCAACCACTACAGACAGAAAGTTTTTTACCCGTGTTCTGTTGGGTGATGGCACAATCTATGAGGTAATTTGTTTTTAGATTGATAAAAATTAATTGTTAGTTTTTTGTTTATGAGAAATTCGAATCTATGATTTTTCTTTTCTTATCTACCTAATATCAACTAATTAAGAGTAGTTTTTTTTTTATTCTCTCAACATATTTTCTTATAATTAAACTTTTTTCTTTTTCTTACTTTTTTAATCATATTATATTACCTATCTTTTTCTAGCTACAATTTAAATCAAGCTACTTCTTTAGCTGCATATATTTCTTTTGTTTTTAATACAATTTCACAATTTTAAATTACAAGTTTGATTTATTTTGGACATAGTTCATCGATAGAGTTGATGCTCCTCTGTCTCCTTTACCATTCTTTCTTTTCTTGTGAGGCTTCTTTATTGACGTCAGTGGTGATTCTTCCTATATTGTTTCTGTAATTAATGAAAAACAAACTAATTAATTAACCTTGCAAGTTTAATTTACTCAATTTTCAGGGAGTTTCAGTAAATACATTTGATCTTAAAAACGAAAGTTATCCATTAATTTATGCTGGAGATGCACCCAACATCACTGGTGGATTCAATAGTTCCATATCCAGGTACCAACTATAATAATAATTACTAGTTTCTCTCTACCGAAAACAATTGCTAGTTTACCTGTCTGTCTCTATCTCAAACACAGACAAAGTTATATCATTATTTTGTATACTGAATTTCAAGACTTCATTCTATTATTCTAACATAATCACTCCTAAGGTCATGTCTCCAAAATTCTTTGGATGAGGATTTGGTTAAGGGAAAGATTGTTTTATGTGATGGTTTGATTGGTTCTGCATCTTTGGGATTGGCTTCTGGAGCAGCCGGTATTTTACTAAGAAGTTTAGCGTCAAAAGATGTTGCAGATACATTTGCATTACCAGCAGTTCACCTTAGCTCAAAAGATGGGGCACTCATACACTCTTACATAAATTTAACAGGGTATAAATTTTTTTTTCGTTAATTATTATCATATATAATGCATATAAACCATTTTCTTAATCAGTATATACGTCCTCTGAAAAAAAAAATCAGTATATACATGACTAATTTATATGATATTAAATTATTAATTGTCTGACTACAGTAATCCAACTGCCACTATATTTAAGAGTAACGAAGGCAAAGACTCATTAGCCCCTTACATAGCTTCATTCTCATCTAGAGGTCCAAATCCAATCACTCCAAACATTCTTAAGGTAACTTTATATAATCTGCATATATTTTTTAAATATATAATCTTCATATTATATATCTATATATATATATTTATATTTATATAAAGATAACCTTTACTCTTTCTCACATTTATTTTGGACCATGTGTAGATTAAAATATAAATAAAATTTGGTTTATATGAATTACCATCATTTTTAGACTAAATACTAGTATAATTAATATACATAAAAAAATTAACAATTTGTATTTTCCAACATCTCCTTTTTTTATTTTAATTATTTCTTGATTTTGTAGCCTGATTTAGCTGCTCCTGGAGTTGACATTTTGGCTGCATGGTCTCCAATTAGTCCTGTTGCTGGCGTCAAAGGTGATGAGAGAAAAGGAAACTACAATATAATATCAGGCACCTCAATGGCATGCCCTCATGTTACTGCAGCAGCTGCCTATATCAAATCATTTCATCCTGATTGGTCTCCTGCAACCATCAAATCAGCATTAATGACTACTGGTAATTATTGAGTGTTCTAAATTTCTAAAATCACAAAAATATAACTTCTTTTTTCTTTTTAAATTAAGAAATAATATATAAAATCGTCAAAGACATGTTGGTTTTAGATTAGATGCTGACAAAAAAGTTTAACATATATAGTTCTTTTTTTGTAAAGTAAAACAATTTCTTTGTTAATTTGATTTAGACTCCTCTTATCATTGGACCACTCTTGTTTATGCTTGTTTAATTATGACCAACATTGTTGCTAACTTATTTGAAGCTACCCCAATGAGCATTGCACTTAATCCTGAAGCTGAATTTGCTTATGGTGCTGGACAAATCAACCCCATCAAAGCATTGAATCCTGGCTTAGTATATGATGCCAATGAAATTGATTATGTCAAGTTTTTGTGTGGACAAGGTTATGATACTAAAAAGTTAAGGAGTATTACAGCTGATAATAGCAGTTGTACACAAGCCAATAATGGAACAGTTTGGGATCTAAATCTCCCATCTTTTGCACTCTCCATGAACACCCCAACATTTTTTAGTCGCGTTTTCCATAGAACTGTTACCAATGTTGGATCTGCTACATCAAAATATAAAGCTAGAGTAATTTCACCTCCATCTTTGTTAAACATTATAGTGGAGCCAGAAGTTTTGTCCTTCACATTTGTGGGTCAAAAGAAGTCCTTCACTCTTAGGATTGAAGGGAGAATTAATGTGGGTATAGTTTCTTCTTCTTTGGTTTGGGATGATGGCACTTCACAAGTAAGGAGTCCTATTGTAGTGTACTCAGAATAAAAATAATTTCCATGTAAAGAGTCTACCTATTGTTTTGTATGCTGAATAAAAATAATTTGATGTTAATAAAACTTTGAAGTATTCATGAAATCTTTGGGGGTGATTAGTGTGTGTAAGTTATTTAAAGTTAAGATTAAATATGTTTTCAATTTCCATAGATATAACTACAAGTTTTAATTTTTGTCTCTAAAATTTTTTGTGTCGATTTTAATCTTATAAGTTTTAAGAAAAAAAAAATCATGCTACTATTAACTGATGATGTAACCTGTGGATAATTATGCCACCTTGCATGATGTGATTATTTTTATGTTAAGTCATTCCTTGACAATGATAGAGATTATTTGAAAAAAATTAATGAATATTAAAACTAAACATAAAAAATGAAGATTAAAACTAATATAAAAACTCAGACTAATAATAAATGAAGATATATTTATAGGTGTTGCAATCAAAATGAGATAATTAAGAAGGAATGACTTGTATTATCGCTTTGATGAGGACTTCTCTCTCTCTGCTTGAGAAATGATATTTTTTTCCATGCTTTAAGTTTCTTTCAAACTCTCTCGCATAAATTGGAAAACTTGAATTTTGAACCTACCAATGATGGTGCGAAGACCCAAATATCGAATTTCCCATTGCCTTAGCACCAAGAAGCTATTGAAGCTTAATATTTCAGGTATAAAGCACATTTAGACTACATAAGAGCTCAAATTTGTTGAGATTGACATTTTAGCCTGAAATTGCTTCATAAGTCATAAGAATATAAGAATAGCATAGATGATTAGCCTCCTCCACAGTAACTCTTGTAAAAATAATATTGCCATATGCAAAAAATAGGGTGGATATACAAATTCAAATTTGCAAACCAGACAAATAATATGCCTATTTTTTAAAAATTTTATATAATTATATTGGGTTTTTGAGCCTGATCTATTAAGTTCATGGATACAGTGGATTTTATCTGCAAACTCACATATTATTTGATTAATCTGTATAAGTCTAATGTATAAGTATTATTAATTTGTTATCTTAAAAATTTAATTTTTAATTTAAGTTGTTATTATTAATTTGTTATGTTTAAAGTGATGGTATACATTATTGTGATATATTTTAGATTAAAAAATGTATTCAATTTTTTTATTTTTAATTTTATACATTTTTCACTTTTTAAAAATATTTTTTAAAATTAATATTTAAGTCTGTGAACCGAACAATTTATTCGTGAACTTTTACAGATCAAAAGTAAAACTTAAAAAAAATCTATTTATTTTACAAATCAAACTTATTCAATCCATCTAAAACATGAACTTCAAACATTGAACCTTAAATGAATGAGAGCAATCTATATACTCATTCCTAACGAAAAGTAATATCATAATCGTGGATGTAAATGAATATGAATAAAAAAAATATCCACTACTGCTCGCAGATCCAGAACGGGTCAGAATTGTCATGTAAAGTCAATGGGATAGTTTATAGGAAGTTTTGGGACGAAATGAATGATAAACTAAAGGCCACTCTTCTTTCGATTTCAAATTTCAATTCAAGTCCAACAAGTGTGATCCCACACTTTTTGTTTAAATTGATTTCAAAAATACTGTTATTTAGATGCTTGTGTATGTAGATGACATTATTGTCACCGGGAACAATCCTATTCATGAAGTTCATAGTCATCAAACTCAACATTGAGTTTCAAAATCAAATTTAAATTTTCTAGCGGTTAAAACCGTTATAATCATTTAAAGTAAAAAATTAATAAATCAAATATTCAGAACCTTCTTCCGAGTCACCCACCAACCCTTCACTTACCTTCGTCTCCCTTCAACCTTCATCTTCCAAAACAGATCTCAATTTTTAAAAAATAAAATAAGCAGGTCTCAAAGGAACATTAACAATAAACCTAGCCTAATTAAAATACTATCATGCAAATAGGCCTTGATTTCCATGGAGGAACATGTCAGGCGACGCCATCATAAGGCAAGGGATCTGCCAAGGCATCCAAAGAGGGTTTGGAATTTGCAAAATCTTGAAGGATTCACCACTGCCGCCAACCTCATTGGCGATCTCAAGAATGGAGTTCAAAAACCTTAACCGATCGGTGAGTTCCATGGTTTGTGCCCTCAACATATGCTTCCTCCTCCGTCGATTAGGTCTTCGAGCAGCTTCTGCCTCTTCATCCGCGATCGCCATGTAGACTCGCGATTCGACTCCATTCGTTTCCTCTTTCTCTTGCCCATCACCTTCGAATCTCCTTCTCCCTCCAACGATCCCGAACTTGCTGGATCTCCTACTTCTGCTTTGAATTTTGGGGGTTTGTTAGGGTTAGAGAAATTAGGATTTTGCATATTTGATTAATTAAAAAATGGAGAAATTGAATGGATTAGGTAGGAGATTGAGAGGGAGTTAACTCATGAGACGACGTCGAACCAATAGAGAAAGATGATGGAAAAGAGTGGAGGAGACAGATTCGTTTTAAATTTGGTTGAGGAGTGGAGAAGACAGCGGAGAGAGAGGCGAAAAAGAAGGGGGGAATAGGAGAGAGAAAAAAATTTATTTTAAATTGATTTTGAAACAAATACTAGCGATTTTTGAGTCGTCACAAATCTCGTTATTAAATATTTAATAGACACGTCATTACTTAATTGACAGCAAGGATCTAAAACAAAACTTTTCAAATATCAGAGAGTAAATACGATGGAAAAAAAATTGTCAAGGATCAAACGTAAAAGTCAGGTATATATTAGGGATCAAAAACATATTTAAGCCTAATTAAAATTGTATCGTTCTAACGATGATCCTTCCATAATAATAATAATAATAATAATAATAATAATAATAATAATAATAATAATAATAATAATAATCATTATCATCATCATCATCATATCGTCGGGTGGTTTGTAATAAATAATGATGTAAGAATGAAATCGAACAGGTCAGATTTTGGAAGATAAGGAATATTGATTGACCTCACTCATGTATGAAACTGACACCCTTCTTTGACATAGACTTCCAGAAAGAAGAGGTAATCATTGTCTTCAAAGTAAGGATCATTAAGATATTGTTGGTGTAAGTAGGTATGCAGCTTTGTAACGTGTTGTAACACTAGTCGTGCAGTGAAATTCATATTAACGCAGTTATATGCACTCAACCTTTCTTGGAATGGTGGAAGCATCGGTAGAGATAAGAGTTTGACGCAATCATCTAACCATACCTCTCTCAACATTGAAACGTTTTTCATGTTTGAAGACATGCTTTCCACATTTCCATGTAGGTCTAACTCTTCTGAAGACAAGATTTGTTGTGTTGTTTCCTTTGACATCACTGACAATTCCATAAGAGAATAACAACCATCGAGTTTTAGTACATAGAGAGATTTTGAATGAATTTCAATCAAACTGCAAAGACTTAAATATAAATCTATAAGCTTGGGAAGAGATAACAGAGATGGATGGAGTTGGCGCAACGAATAACATACACGAAGTTTTACTTTTTCAAGTTTTTATGCCTTCGATAAGTTTGGGATCTCAATCATGTGTACGGAGCCTTCAAGGTCAATTTCTTTTAAATTCACAAGATTCTGTAACAAGAAAGATGCATAATATTGCTAAAAAAATCATTAAATTCTTAATGAGTCTTAATTACAAGATACCTAAGTATAATCCTAAGTGTGGCCCTTGCTCTTGTGAATGAGCTTCACTTGAGGCAACATGAAACCAATTACAACTTAGGACTCTCTTCTGTACCCATGCCTTAACAAATTGAAAGAAAATTGTATTGTGTATAGCAACATGCATACCTGAACCTCGTCCCAAAGCTTTTTAAGTTTGCAACCAGTCATCCAAAGCACTACAAGTTGTTCAGAACAAAAGTTAGTTGGAAAAGACTCAAGAAAGCATCGATCCCAGTGAAGCCACCTCAATTTATTAGGCAATGACAATAGACCATTAGAAAAGCACACTTTAAATCGGTCGCTTTCATTGATTCGAAGAACTCTCAGTTTAGTCATCCTTGCAAGGGAGTCAAAGCTCAAATTTAAATTCTCATCTACTTTATGCAAATGCAAAATTATGCCCTCAACAACATTAGTTCCCTCAAAAAAAAAAAAAGAATAATAATTAACAAAGGCTATCATACTAGCTACATTCGAGAAAGATATAAGTAATATCAAATATACATAATTGCATATCCCATTTTACCTTATTATATTTCAATACATCAAGCATGTCCTGGTGTTTCCACAATCGACTTCATCGTTTAGGGTCTTTGATAGACTTTTGATGAACGATTTCTCGACCCATTTCATGTGTCAAGTCATGCATTTCTATCATAAAACCATATGACATTGTTATGAGAGCTTTATCTATAAGAACTTGTATCCCAGATGTTGGAAAGAAATCAAAAGCTTTCAAGTCACTTGTTACACAACGTCTTGTACCTATCCGGTCACGACGGGAACGACGATGAAAAAAGAAGATTCCCCAAAAAAGGGAAAATTAGAGGGAGTCGTCACCAACGTTTATTTAAGAAAAATGACAGAAAAATCAAAAGATAAGACATGGTCTACGATTTTAGAGAAAAAGGATTCGGAAGTCATTTACGCACGGGGAAGGTGTTAGCACCCCATGCGTCCGTCACGAATACGGTAGCCTTTAATCGAGTGTACTAAAAATAAAGTGACTTTTTATTTGTCTTTCCTTACGAACATGACTTATGCTTGTTTTATTTTTGTTTATTTAGAAAAGAAAATCAAATTTTTATTTTTTTAGAAAAGAAAATATTTTATATTTTTTTAGTTTTTTTAGGTTGACAAGAGGTTTGCCCTGGTTCCTACGTATCCCCAAGTGCAATGAGGAAATCAGACTTACGTAGTTCTTTTTGAAAACAACTTGATTGAATTGATTTTACTTTTCCAAAAGATTTGTTTCAATTACGTGAAAAAGAGTCATTAAGGCGTTGGACCTTGAAACGACATTGAATTTGAAGAACAAGCGGAGAGAATCGCTTAAGGCATTGGACCTTGAAGCAATCTCAAGTAATATGTAAATTTCGAGAAAAAGGGAATATAGTGGTCCTTCATTTGAGTATTTTTTAGCTTTTTTTAAGAAAAGATTATTGATTTTTGCGGTAAACTCTACGAAATCAAGCAAGTCAGAGACCCAGCATGATATTCACAAAATTTATCCACATATTATTGAAACACTACCAAGCGAATCGGAGACCCAATATGAAGTGCACAAAAAATAAGAGCGTACTAATGCAAAAACAAATGAATAATTGACTTCACGTTATGTAATCAAATAAATCAAATGGAAATAGAAAGGGATAGAATAGAAGTTACACTTAGTAATTAGGGGTACATATAGGAAGCAAAGAGGTGCAATCAGTAGAAATTATTTAATTACAAAATAGGCCAAGCCCAACAAATTAGGGGTGCATTTATGAATATTGAAGTGTGAATAGAATTATATGTTTTATTTCAAAATGGGCCAAGCCCAACATCTAGGGGTGTGCAATTATGAAAAAGTGGGCCAGGCCCAATAGGAAGGGGTGTGCAATTATAAAATAGGACTGTAAATAACATTTCATGTTTTGTTTGAAAATGGGTGAGGCCCTAACAGTTAAGTGGGCCAAGGCCCTAACAACATTATTTGCATTGTATCCAAGTGGGCTAGGCCCAACGGCTAATGGGTCCGCAGTTATGAAAAAGTGGTGTAAATAGCATTATGTTTTTTGTTTCAAAATAGCCTAGGCCCAGCAGACAATCGGTGCAGTTATAACAAATGGAGGTATGAATAGCATTTCATGTTTTATTTAAAAGTGGGTCAGGCCCAACAGCAAGAGGGTGTGCAAATATAGAATAGGGATGCAAACAGTAATACATGTTTTTCAGAATGGGTCTGGCCCAACAGTTCATGGGTGTGCAGTTATAAAATGGGGGTGCACACAGTAATATCTGTTTTGTTTCAAAATGGGTTAGGCCCAACTTTAGAAAGGTGTGCAGTTATGAAAAGAAAGGTGTAAAAAGCATTATGAAATTTGTTTCTGAATGGGTTAGGTCCAATTGGTAAGGGGGTGAACTTATTACACTTGGGCTGCAAAAAGTAATTTTAATTTTTTTTTTAGGTTTGGAACCTGGGTCAGGGCGACCCCACCCAACCCATATTTTCACTGGTAGGCACAGCAGCCAGCAGAAAGCTGCTCAAAGAAGGGAATGGGAAGCCACCACAAAGGGTGGCAAGGCTCCGTTAGCACCATCAGCATGGGGCCTGGCGGTGCAGTGGCCCATGGTGAGGCCGGCACAGTGGCCGCATGGTGGTGGTGCGGTGGTGGCTTAAAAAATGAGAATCAGAAGATGACCAAAAACGCAAAGAAAAGGAAAAACAAAAAATATCCCAACAATCAACAGCAAGAAATCGAACTAAGAAAGGAAGAAGGAACTACATAAACACATAAATAGACCAAGAAAACAACAAACGAAAATGGAGAAGGGGAGAAGAAAAAAAAAACGAAAATGGGGAGGAGAAGGGAGAGATGAAACGTAGAGGGAGAATGAGGGGGAAGGAAGAGGGTCACCTCAGAGACCCCACGATGGTCCCAAGTGTCACTACCGGAGTGGTCAATTTGCGCCCTCCAGGATTCGTGCCTCTTCTTCAGCCAATTCATTTTCTGTTGCTACTCTTGTGCTTTTATTTGTTGCTTTTTAACCTAATAGGCCTTGTGACCCTTTTCTCTTTCTTTTTTTGCTCTTTGTTGCATTTTTTTTTGTCATCTTTTTTTTCTATTTATTTACTACTCTTTATTTTATTATTTCTTTTAAAACTGTTATATTTTTTATTTTTTTATTCATTTTGTTTTTTTTTTATTTTTTTTCTTCCTTTTTTATTTTCTCTTTTTTTCATTTTCTTTATTTTCTCTCTTTTTTTTTATACCTGGATAGAATTAGGGTATGGCATTCTTGTATCTCTTTTGAAGAAGCTGTTGGTTTTATCTTAAGTGTGGTCCACGTTCAGTTTTTGAAACTACCCACTAACAAACTATCCCAATATTTTAGCAACGTACACTTTGGCAAAACAAACTAAAACGTTGGCTCAGATTTGTGGAGATTTTGTAGGTGCACAACTGAAACCTTACTTACTCTCCATACATAGCTATACACCATCAGTGCGTGAGAGCAAAAGTTTGGAAGACTCAGAATCAACAACACAAGCTCGGAGCAATGGCAGGAGGTATTTATAAGCCTATTATATTCCGCGTTAGTGTTTATGACTTACATTTGGTATCAGAGCCTTCGTATACCTCTGCTTTGCTTTCTATTATGTGTCTGAAATATTTCTTAATTTTAAGATTGTGGTTTATAAGTTTTCGATGCATATTGAGTTTGGAAATCATAAGGAAATGTGATTTCATGAAGTTCTGCGTTTTAAATCGTTGATTTTGATGCCTAAATGACTAAAAACCCGTCGGGTTTCGTACTGGATCGTAAGCGGGTCGGGCCGACCCGTCTGGAGGTTGAAGATGAACAGTATTAAAAAAAAAATTTGCACATTTTTTACGTTTTCTGCAATTGCTGGGTTTCGATCCCAGTACCCTCCATTGAAAACCCTTGCACAAACCACTAAACCACTGTATGTTTGTTGATATTTAATCGCTTTTGCTACTACTTATATCGTTATGCGTGTCTCTTATATTAAGAGCCTTTTAATTTAATTTATATTGCTCATAATTTATTTATTTATGCAATAAATTACTGAAATTATGAATTATGCATTTAGATTATTTACATTATTAAGGATGTTATGTAAATATTTAGCTCTTATTAAGAATTAATTAATCTGAATGATTGATTATTTAATTTTATTGTTTATGGTTAATTGCAATAAAATTAATTATGGAAATAAGAGAATATTTTGTGATCTTTATAATTTAATTGATTAAAGCTTAGCCACAGCAGCTGTAATTATTTAAATTATATATTAAGAGGCTATAGATCACATAAGGTAAATAATATTAATTGTAATTAGTCATATATAATATAATAGATATTATCCCACAGGAATTTCTATTATAGTTTAATATGATTAATTAGGATAAAATATTAAATTATATTTCTTGACTTGCCCACAGAAATCAGGAAACATAACGAAATAGTTTTATCATGATTTCACATGAATTTGATTGAATTAAAATTTTAGCCCACAGGCAAATTTTATGTCGCTAAATTCATAATTGATTTTGAGCATGATTTACATTGGTAAATCATGATATATTATTATTTTATTTTGTCTCAAATCTTAATTATGAGCATATAATTTTGCAGTCATACAGCCTATTAACTCTATTGAAGTTCCTGAACTGAAAGGGGATAACTACCCCATCTGGAAGGAAAGAATCCTCTTGAACTTGGGATACATGGATATTGATTATGCTATCAGGAAACCTGAG
>PYAF01000970.1:280138-325394 GCA_007407185.1 Glycine tomentella | reverse complement strand
CGGTGATCTGTGAGGATGATGAAGTGGTGGCCGAGCAAATAATGGCGCCATTTACGCACTGCGGAAGTAATGGCATGAAGTTCGCGAACGTATGTAGAGGCTCGTTGGAGACGAGGGCAGAATGCCTTGCTATAGTAAGCAATGGGGTGTGAGTTCTGAAGGAGAACTGCACCCATGGCCATACCGGAAGCATCTGTTTTGAGGGTGAATGGAATAGAAAAGTCAGGGGTGGCGAGCACAGGAGCTTTTGTCATGAGTTGTTTCAGGAGTTCAAATGCATGTTGGGATTCCGGTTGCCAACGGAACTGATCTTTACGGAGGAGGGTTGTTAGAGGTCCAGCGACGGATGCGTAATGTTTAATGAATTTCCGGTAGAATCCAATGAGTCCCAAGAAGCCACGTAATTCTGATGGGGAGGAGGGAACCGGCCAGTCGATCATTGCCTGAATTTTGTCAGGGTCTGGAGCAACACCGTGTGCCGAAACAATGTGACCGAGGTAATGGAGACGGTCCCGGGCAAATAAACACTTAGATTGGCGTAGGTAGAATTGTCCTTGTGACAGTGACGAAAGCACCGCCGCCAAGTGTTCGGTATGGGTGGAAAGAGAAGGGCTGTAAACTAGAATATCGTCGAAAAATACTGCGACGAACTTGCAGAGAAAAGGTCGTAAAAGCTCATTCATGGTGGCCTGGAAAGTGGAGGGTGCGTTGCAGAGACCGAATGGCATCACTTTGAATTCGCAGTGCCCTTGGTGTGTTCGAAAAGCCGTTTTGGGAATGGCGTCATCCGCCATGCGTATCTGATGGAAACCTTGGCGCAAGTCCAACTTGGAGAACCATGAAGCGTGGCCTAATTCATCTAACAACTCGTCAATGGTAGGCATGGGAAAACGGTCCTTCACCGTTATAGCATTGAGTGCTCGATAGTCAACGCAGCAGCGCCAACTGCCATCTTTCTTTTTGACCAGTAACATCGGAGAAGAAAAAGGGCTTTGGCTGGGTTGGATAATTCCGGCATCGAGCATGGATGCTACTTGTTTTTCAAGCTCTGTTTTCTGGCAATATGGGTATCGGTAAGGTCTAACATTCACCGAATTTGAGTTGGGAAATAAATGGATGTTATGGGTTATGGAACGATGTGGGGGAAGGTGTTTGGGCTCCTGGAAAACGTGGTTAAATTGGGTGAGGAGGTCTGAAATAGCTTTGGGTGGGGTGTCAGGGGGGTGGCCGGAGTCTGGTATAAGAGAGAGGTGGAACAAGGCTGAGATGCTTTGTGTTTGAGCAAGACGTTTAACTTGTTGAGCGGATACGGTGGCTGGGAGTAAAGGAACGTCTGCGTAAAGTGTAATGGACTGGCCCAGGTAGAAAAATTGCATGGTCAATGTTGAATAGTCGGTGGTGACTGGGCCCAGAAGTTTTAGCCATTGCACCCCCAAAACTATATCAGCACCACTGAGGGGAAGGTTGAATAAGTCCAATGTGAATGTGTGTCCCTGAATGGATAAGGGAACATTAGGGCAAATGGTGTCGCAATCGAGGGTATTGCCATTGCCGACCATTACTTTGAGGGCAGTCGTCGGAGATGAAGGGAGGTGGAGGAATTTTGCCACGCGTGACTGGATAAAGTTGTGGGTACTACCACCGTTGACCAGTATGACGACACGATAGTGGTGAATGTGTCCGTAGATGCGAAAGGTTTCAGGGGCTGGCACTCCGGCCAAGGCATGGAGGCTGATTTGTGGTAAGGGGTCTGGTTCCGGAGTAGGAAAATCATATGATTCGGTGATGGTGGAGGGTTCAAAATCAGTTTCTTCATCAGCAATAAGTAAATGGAGATGTGGTTTGCAACGGTGACCGCGGATCCACTGTTCATCACAATGGTAACAGAGACCTTTGTCTCTGCGGATTGCCATTTCTTCTGTGCTCAGTCGTTTGAAGGGTATCCTTGGAGTAATGGGAGCTGAAGGGGCTATGAGGGCGGGTCCAGGTGTATGTGGCGGTGCAGGTGGTGCAGGCGGAAACGAGAATGGGTGCCGAGGCCCACGACGGCGGTCTAAAATTTTGTCTTCCTGGAGCTTGGCTAATGCGACGGCTTGCGGGAGGGAAAGGGGCTGAAGCGCTTGAACTTCACGGCGTAGTTCGGGGTTCAGCCCAGAGATGAAGCAGCTAAGGAAGAACGGTGGGGCAAGACCCACAATCCGGTTTGCTAGACGTTCAAACTCAGTGAGGTATTCACTGACAGTACCTCTCTATTGGAGTTTGAACAGAGCAATGTGGGGATCGTCATAAAAAGAAGGTGCAAAGCGAGATTCGAGGGCCTGAAGCATTGCTGGCCAAGAGGAAAGGAACCCATTACGGGACATCCATTGATACCAGCATAAAGCAGGGCCTTCCATATAAAATGAGGCCACCGTGAGGCGTTCGTGATCAAGTATGTTCTGGTAATCGAAAAACTGCGAAATTTTAAAAATCCAACCCAAAGGGTCCTGGCCATCAAATCTAGGAACATCCAGTTTCATGTGTGGTCTGGGATGGGGCGGTGGGGAAAGTGGTGGGGGTGGTGGGGTACTGGGTGAGGTGGTAAGAGTAGCAAGTCTCTCGAGAATGGAATCGATCTTTGTGTTCATGGTAGAATGTGCTTGGGATAAGGAAGAATGGGTCTGAGCCAGGGAATTTTGTCCCTGAGTGAGGCGGTTAACAGCCTCCTCGAGACGGTCAATGGTGGCTTGACGAGTGTTGTGTTCGGGCATGGTTTGGGTGTGGGCAAGTGAGGAGGATGCAGGAGGTAGGTCAGACCAATTGTTAGGCTTAAGAACTATAGCAAAGATAAAGAAAATAATGGATAACAACTCTGCCTCATTTTATTAATTCTGCTGCTATTTAAAGGAAAAGATTACAAACAAAATTGTCTATGATCAATCTTTGACAGCTGGCAAGCTTCTAGAAAGTTTGTTATAACAGAATTTATCTAGAGAGGCAAAGAGAATGTTGAAATATTCTGTGACCGTTGTCCAATCCCATGTGCAGAGATTATGCGTAATCACTGAGGTGGGTTGGTTTTCTGATGGTTCTCTTAGGTCTGCTGGTGTACCCTGTGTCACCCTTGTTGCTATCAGATTTCTATTAAACCACAGAAGATTGAAGTCCCACATCCCCATGCATGGCTCAACTTAATTCTATTAATTGTAGTAGGTGCTTCTAGAACATTAACTATGTTTTGACAACCTAAGTGCTAAGCTTTGAGAGAAGGGTTGACATCATCAAATGGAAAATAACTTCAATTTTGAAGCCACATGTTTACACAGCATAGGCATCCATGATTGAAGATGGCAACAAGCAATAAGTCAAGGTGTTTGCATTCTTTCAACTTTCGAGCCTTTGTTTTTTTTTTTTTTTTGTTCTAAGTATGAAATCATGGGTGTCCAATCCAAAGAGTAATCCCGCTCGAGGAGCATATGGTTGTTTCTGGATTCGAATTCATGATCAACAAGTCATTAAGACACAACTTTACCGCTGTATCAGGGCTCGCCCTCTGGTTAAAACATCATTAGATTAAAAAAAAACTAACATATCAGTCACAACTCACAAATCTAATCAGATAAGAGAAAGTAGATCTGCTCTAGATCAATCTGAATGGCATTTAGAAGCTCATTCCCTTAGAACTATTGTTTGTTTAATTCATTCTTTCGTTTTTTTTATCCGTAGGAATCAAAAATAGGTACATAAAAAATTTTTACAATAATTCATACTCTAGTCAACCAAATGAGTTAGACCCCCTTCATTAATCCATTCTTTTTTGTCCTAGCTAAAACATGAGAAAGTTAGCCATATCATTTCATCTTCTATCATTTATATTCAGAGGTAAAATTGAAAGAGGAGAAAAAGACCTTACCTTTCCACAGACCCAATCCCACTTCTTGCAGCAGAGAAGAATACACTGATTTCTTACTTCAATACAATTGTTTCTTGGGTGCAATTGAGAATAACTAGACAACAATTGTATAGCGCATATGAATATGAGATCAAAAGGCTTAAACTCTTTCTCAAGTAGAAAGGAAGAATTAGACAACAGATGTATATACAATTGTGTGTTGATGGTGTCAATGTTATGTATTTTAAGGAGAAGTTTCATATGCAATGATACCAAGTTAAAGCTTTTGAAATTCATCTGGTTTTGTAGAAGATTTCCTAGTGGGGCCCAACATCCCTCTCACCAACACGTTTCATGCCTCTTGACTTTTTGAAAATGCACTATCTTGAGCAATTCTAAGCTTTAGACGTCTCTCACAGCCAGTATGGTCTTGGCTCTGTATAATTCAGCAGGCTAGTGATATTGTAAATACTGCTTTTCATTGTGTACAACAAGTGTCAAATTTGTGTATATCTAGGGATGTTCACGGGTATGGGTTATCCATGAATCCGAATTGATCCGAACAGTTAGAGTTGGGTCATTTATATATTTGGGTCAAAACCGAACCGAACCGATCAAAACCGTTCATATACGGGTTGGATCAAGGGTTTAGATTTACAGATCCGTTGATCCGATATCCCGATCCATGAACCCGTAATAATAATATAAATTTTATTATATATATATTAAAAATTAAAAAAATAATTTGACAATAAAAAGGTGTAATATTGTAAATGTTTAAGGTTGCATCAAAAATAGGATAGAATATTTTTAATATTACATTAAAAAATAGGATAGAATATTTTTAAGATTGCATTGCATAATATAATAGAATATCTTTAAGATTGCATTGGATAATTTGATAGAATATATTTAGGATTGCATTCAAAAATTAGTTAAAATCATATCTTTAAATTAATATAAATAGAAACATATTTTTGTGTTCATGTATGCATTCCATTCCAAATAATATTAGAATTTTAGAAAGTTTATGTTTGCATCATTGAGAGAATTGTTGTGAGATCATATAGAAGCGTTTGGCAAGTCTGATTCTTCAACTCTCCATCAAGATTTAAAGGTACTTATTTGCTTAAAGAATAGAAGCGTAAAGGTAACTATTTTATTGTATTTTTCTTCTTGACTTTGGAAAAGGTCGCAGCTGGGAAATTAGGATACATGTTTTGTCTCTGTTCTTGCTGAATTAAAACATGCGACTTCTAGTTGGGAAACTAGGATACCAACTTGGATAATCGTTGTGTAAGGGTAGACTAGGAAACTAAGATACTAGGAACTCTTGTACACAAAATTATCATAGTGGAGTTGTCCATTGGATTGATTATCCAATTTGGAAGTCGTGGTTTTTTACCCAATTGAGTTTTCCACGTTAAAATTGATTGTGTCTTCTTTATTTCTTATCTTCATATTATTGCTTTGAGTTTGCTTTTAAATTATTAATTATTTTATAAAATTCAATTCATCCACCTCTTGAGTTCATCTGGGACCAACACAATATTCATATATTATAAAAGTTTTAATAGTAGACTTTTATAATTAAAAAAGTTCTCGATTGCTTCCAAAAATTGGACCAAATGAAATAATTTTCAATATTAAAAAAGTTCTCAATTGACTTAAGTTAACCATCCACAGTTTTATATAAATAAATCATGACACTCAGCTAACTGTTTAGAACCTTGTATTTTAGACATTTGAGTTATGTTCCCTACTTTAAAACTTTAAAGTAGGGAACATAACTCAAATGAGTTAGATAGGTATTTGGAGGATGATGTTGAAGATGACCACCCTCAGTTTGACACTTTGAATTGGTGAAAATTGAAGGCATCCAAATATTATATTTTTTTCTATATAGCTAGAGATATATTGATCATTAATGTATCTACTGTATCATCTGAGTCTGCATTTAGTACAAGGGTAGAATTCTGGATTCATTTCGTAGTTCCATGAGTCCTACTACTGTTGAAGCTCTCATTTGTGCCTAAAATTGGCTTAGATCTACTAAGAAAATGTTAATGACTTGCAAGTTGAAATAAATGAAGTGGAAAAGATTGAATTAGGTGTGTAATCCCTTATTTCATTTTTATATTTGTATAAAATATTAATTAAATTTTTGTGCTAACGAGGTTGTGTTTAAATTTTTAGAGTTGTTTGGTTTGGTTTTAAATACTGTTAATATTGGATCTCCAAGTGTTGAAACTGCAAGTGCTGCAACTTCTTAATGTATTCCTTTCAGGTATATTGTTATTTGTTTCACCTTTTTTTCCATATTTTGTTTAACATGTTTATAATATTAATGAATCATATTTTGTTTATTTGTTTATTTCAGCAAATCTAGTTGCAACAAAATTGGTTATAACAAAGCTTAGTTTATAAGAAACAGTTGTGATTCAAACTATTATAGTAAATCTTGTTCAAAAACTTTTTGTTTTTAATTTATATTATAAGTCTATTTTAGAATATTATGTTGATGGTATTAAATGAATCAATTTAACTACTTTCATATATTTAATAATATTGTGTTAATTGTATGGGATATTTGAAAGAATTATGATATAAAATAGTCATTTTAAAAAAAAAATTATATGGGTAACCCGGTGATCCGAACCGTTCATGAACAAGTTAGATTAGGTTGAGTTTCAATTTTTTTCCTGAAAATTGAACCGAATCGAACAGATCAAATTTGATTGGGTTGGATCCTAAATTTGACCAAAACTGAGCCGAACCGACCCACGAACACCCTATATCAAAACAAAACAAAAAGTATCAAATTTATTATTAGGTTGCTAATTCGTTTATAATTAAAAATCCTCTAAATTTCTATTTTTGACAAGTTAGAGGATTTAGAGGATTTTTAATATACACAAATAATTAAACCTTATTTATTAAGTTGAAACTTGGTACAAATAAATAAGATTTAATTATCCTTTTAGTCTCTAGTTGTAACAATTTCTTTTTTAGTTCCTATAATTTAAAATATTTTATTTTAGTCTTTATAGTTGCAATTCTTTAAGCTTTTGGCCCTCATAGTCTACAATCCTTTATAATCGCTACAAAGCTGACAATGGAAGACGGCTAAAAAAATTATACAGATTGAATTTTGTAACAGTTTTAAAAGATTTAAATATAAAGGCATTGGGCTATTTCAAACTGCAAAGATTAAAAGGGTTAAAAAAATTGGAACAAAGGAAGACCAAAATGTGATATTTTAAATTATAAGGATTAAAAGGATAAATTAAACCTAGAAACAATATTTTTTTTTTCTTTTTAGCTTCTGTAATTTCAAATTTGGCAGAGGTGGAGAGCAAGCTTTTGTATGTGTAGAAAACTCTACAAATATGTAGAATAACTTCAAGACATGGAGGGTTTTTTTTTTTTTTTTTATTTACTTTCAAATCTTTTTTATGGACCGAACTACATAAGCAGATCTATCTCATTTTTTATATCGAGTAAGTTTGGTTTTAATCGTAAACCGAAAATCACCACACTAGTTTCTGAGAGTATATGTTTTTCAAAATATTAATATTTTGTAAGCAAGATGAGCTTTTTTTCTTCTTTTTCTTTTTTCTTTTCAAATAATTTTAGTTGTAGTTGGCAGTGTCTACTATTGATCGATGTGTAAAATCTCTAGGCTAACAAAATCATAACTTTAACCTGTCTTAATTGGTTACACCTATCAATTACAAGAATAATTTAATCTTTAACCAAGATCAACATTTTCTCATTCTTTTTATATCTTCTCTTTCTTTCTTTCTTTACATTTTTTTATTGATTATATTATCATAAAATAAAGATATATTATTATTATTATTATTATTAAAGTAATAAAATTAAAATTAAAAATTAAATTTTATATATAAAAAATACTTACTGATCAGGAGAAAAGTGCAAGTATAATTTTGTATATTTTTTTCCTCAACAAATAATCCTATACTTGCTATTGTATCTCAATGTGACAAAATAATGAAAAAAATAAAATATGATTGATTACATAAATTAATTCTCTATTCATAAAAAATAAAATATATATGTATATAAAAAAAAGAAAGTCTTATATATTAATTATCTACTGAATAAAAAAAATGTAACATTTCAAATTATTTAATTCAAATGACGTTTTTCTCCATCATCCCAACCATCTCATTTCACCCTACATCCATATGTTACGTTTTAACGGTTTTAAAATATTATTTTTTTAATCATGCACCAGTGTAACTCCACGTTTGACTTTTTTTTTTCTTGCATTCAATGGCAAATATCACGAAATTCTAATCAGCCGTTAACAAAAATAATTATTTTTTAATCATTAACCATAAAATGTAACGTTTTCTCATCAAATTAAGTTGTTGCATTCAATGGCAAATATCACGAAATTCTAATCAGCCGTTTACAAAAAACTATTTTTTAATCATGAACCATAAAAATGTACCTCCACGTTTGATTTTATTTTACAGGCAAATATTTTAAAATTTTCTAATCACCTTAAATTATGCAAAGTTTTTTTAAATGCAATCATAATGATTTTTTTAAAAAAGTCAAAGCTCTTAATTGTAGAAATATTTATTCCGAAAAAAATGTGTATATATATAAAGATAAATATATAAATTAACGTGAAATGTGCTTATGAATTTGCATACATAGACAATCAATGCTAAAATCATATTTGAATTCAACTTGTAGTTTTGATTTTGATCCTAAAATGATTTGGATATTAACATTATGTAAAGTGTAATGCGCTACAAAAATGATGAATTTACATTCAATGAAATTAACATAATGTCATGTGGTGCAACAAAAAATGTAGCATGTAATGATGATAATTAACATAATGAAACGTGTTTTTTATGAATTTAATTTTCTTCCAAAACTACCTCCACCATCTCTTTTTATATGTTAAAAATATGATTAATACCCAATTTGATTCCTTAGTTTATTAATAATGCACAATTAGGTTCTTTTGTTTTTTGACTATAGAATTGAGTACGTCCCTTAATTTTTAAATTTTATCTAATTAAGTCATTTATGTTAGATTCGTTAATTAGACCGACAAAAATATTATACGTGGAACCTAGAAGTATTTTTTAGTATTTTTTAATGACGTGTACATATAGTGACGATTTTTAGCTATCACTATATTTATTATTATTTTGAAAGAAAAAAGTGTAAAATAATACATCTTCAAGTGTTTCTTTCCTAACTCATTTGACAAGGCCTTTCCATAATTTCAATGTGCCACAAATTTTCTATTTCTTAAGTCACAAGAGGCTCCTTTTCCTACTTCACTTTGGAAGCATGCTTGCCAAGTGGTGTCTTGTTTCTAATGACACAAGAGAAGGCCAAATCTGAGATGGGTTTCAAGTGTGATTCGATTAATGCAAGTGAGATGGGTCGATGTAGCAATTGCGGTGAGATGGATCGGGCATTAGATTTGAGTAAGAGCGAAAATTGAACTTGAGACGATGGTCGTCGTCGAGATCGGACAAGTGTGACTGGGACCAAACTCGAAATGGCATTGTCGAGACATTGCAAACAGGGTTTCCATCTTGAAATGTTGCTCCTACAACTTGGATGTTGTGGATTGGAAAATTTTGCAATTTCGATTCCTGAACAATATCATCTTCTTCTATGATTTGGTTCCTTGAAATGCTTCTTCTTCTTAAGTGTTTGTCATTGTTAGGATGTAAGGAATATGAAAGTGAACTTAAGACGATGGTCGTCGTCGAGATCGGACGAGTGTGACTGGGACCAAACTCGAAATGACATTGTCGAGACATTGCAAACAGGGTTTCCATCTTGAAATGTTGCTCCTACAACTTGGATGTTGTGGATTGGGAAATTTTACAATTTCGATTCCTGAACAATATCATCTTCTATGATTTGGTTCCTTGAAATGCTTCTTCTTCTTAAGTGTTTGTCATTGTTAGGATGTAAGGAATACGAAAGTGTTTCGGGGATTGACTTAAGATTTCATTTATGTTAACTATTGAGAAATTTTGTGCATAAGAAATTTTCTTCTTTTTTTTCGAAATAATAACAAATATAATGATTGCTTAAAACTGTCATTATATGTACTCATTATTAGAAAACAATAAAAAATACTCCTAGATGTCACATGACATTTTCGTCATTTTATTTGATGGACATGAAAGAAAGTACCCAATTTGATAAAATTAAAAAACCAAGAGACCTAATTAAATGTTGAAAACCTAGAAACTTAATTGATCACTTTTAATAAACTAGAGACTAAATTGGGTGTTAAGCCTTACCCCACCTTTCTCTTTTTAAATATATAAAGATAACGATATTCTATATCCTTTAAGAAGGAGAAGTATTCATTACTCAAGAGAAAAAAGAGGAAGACTAAGGTGGTCCACTTTTACAAGCGATTTGTTGTGGACCACCTTTTATAGACCATGAGATTCATCTCACCCATACAACCATCTGGTACACCCTCTGCACTAGATTATTTTTTTCTTCTTTCTCTATTTGACCCTCTCCCTCTTCATTTCTTCTTTCTCTCTCCAACCACCCTCCCCCGTCTGCTCTGCTGCCACAAAATAACTCGCTGTCAGTCATCGTTGTCGGAGGCAACTTCTAACGGTAGAGCGAAAACACCCTCCCTCTTTTTTTTTCTTTCTCCTCAAACAACAAAGCATGATCATAGAATTCAAAATCGAACGAATCAAATTGTTTGAAATCAAAACAACCGTAATCACAATCAACATCGGTGATAAGAATGGATCAAAATTTGAAAGCAAAAAGAAATTGAAAGCTAATATAAATAACCACAATGATGAGATTCAGGGAAAGAGGATCGTCGGGGAAGAATTTGAGAGGTGCGATGCTCTTTAACGAATCATCCACCGCACGGACCTTCGTGGGCGTCACCGTTAACCACCATGGGTTTGAACGGTGTTCTTTTTGGAAATAGACCTGCATTGACGGCTCACGTGGTTAGTGGAGCAGATCTGGTGGTGTGGTGGGTTCTAGTAGATCTCGTGATGGTGGTGGCGGATCTTGGTGGTGGTGCGGTGGTTTTCGACTGATCTATATGGTGGGTTGGAGAGCTCGCGAGGGCTACGTCGTCGGTGTCGAAGAGATCACCGGTGACGGCAGCGCATGTCAGTGGTCATGGAAGACATCGGGAAGGAGGGTGCGGAGAAGAAGGAAGGAAGACAAAATTTTGAAGTGAGAAAGTGCACAATAAAATTATACACCTAAATTAATCTAAGGGCTCATAATAATGATCCACCGAAGATCACTTACCTTCATGGTTCACCGTAGACATCGTGGAGAAAAAAAAAATAAAGCAATAAAAAAAAGTGTGTTCACTGTTTTTTATTTATTTTCCCGTTCTCTTTCTCTCTTCCAACTTTCCAAGTTCCAATCCAAGTTGTACTTTTTCTCAAACCAGCAAGCACCATTATTATTAAATTATTTCCCTCGATCCACGGAAGTAAAATAAAAAACCCAAATCCTTCGCTACTACCGTTATCCAAAACCAAAATGCAGAGTCATTCATTCACAGCATGATATCAATCGACAACTTCTTCATTTCACAAATTTCAGAGTAGCGTTCACATTTTTCCCTTTCCCAACAACACATTCTCAGCTCTCGCGGTGCCGCCACGTGTCCCATCATTTTCCGCGTTAGTTTCCTTCCTTCTCAGGTAACAATAACAACAGTCACCACCCCCTCACTCCTCTCCCGCACCAAAAAGAAAAAAAACTAACCAACGTTTTTTCTCCGTATAAATAACGCCAAATCAAAAAATCAAAACCATCGCAAAGGGTTCCCTTTTCAGTTTTCAAGCACCTTCATCAGGTTTCTTTTCAAATTCTTTACTCTTTACTTTTCTCGCGCTTTCTCTCTGATTTTCTCGGGAAAATTCGAGAAGATTTGAGAATTTTCACTGCTTCTTTGTGCGCAGCGATCGGTTTCGGTTTCGATTTGTTCTGATTCGGACTACGATTTTCGCCTCTCGCGAAGAGCTGTGGTTCGTTCGTTTGCACTAATGGAGGAGGAGAAGAAGGTGTGCGCGTCGGAGTCGGCGGTTGATGGAAGCCGCGACGTTTGGAGTTCCGAGCCCTCGCTCGCTTCCTCCGCGGATCACCTCGTCGTAATGGTGAATGGAATTCTAGGACGGTATAATCACCGTTGCTTTATTTCAAGATTTTGATTAAATGCTGTTGTGGTTTTACTTGATTGTGTTTGATTTGGTGTTGAGGTTTTGTGGAGTAATTATTTGAATTGAGTGATGTTACTTTATGGATTCAATTAGTGCGCGTGTGTTGGAACTTGGAATTTACGGATTTTGTGGTTGGTGTGTTGATTGTTTGTTCTTGCAGGGAGACGGATTGGAAATATGCTGCGGAGAAATTTGTCAGGGAGTTGCCGGATAAAGTGTTTGTTCACTGTAAGGCTCTTTGAAAAGTTTTGGTGATTGTATTGGTGTGGTCAAGACATGAGATTGTTTGATTTATGTTAAAAATACATCTAACGATTAAATGGATAAAAATCTTTTAACTGTATTGTCTAATCACAAACTCGTTTATAGCAAGTCTATTGACTTCTATAGTTTATCCTTAAAATTCATATCAATCATGATTTCTGATCAGTTGACCATGTCAAGACTTTAACAACCAAACTCTTTGTACTTAAACGATATTGTGGTTGCAATGTCTATGGCCAACTCAACTGTGATTTGACCTCTTGAGTGTTCAATGTGTTTTGGCGCAATGTTATTCTTGGAGCTCCTTTTTCTTACTTCTATAGTGGACAAGATATCTTTCATTAAGAAATTATTCAAAATAATGTGTCGATTTTTCATTATTGATTGTATTAAGTTTGAATGTTAATTTACTTTCTTGTCTCTTGGACCATTTTGTATGCCTGCAGAATTAGTTGACTTCATTCTTCTGGGATATTAATTTCTTCTGGAAACTAGAATGGACTTTAAATTTTGTATATTGTACTTGCTAAGCTACTGTTTCCATCTTCTTTCACCCAGGTAGCGAACGAAATGTGTCTATGCTTACACTAGATGGAGTGGATGTAATGGGAGAGAGATTAGCAGAAGAGGTTAGTATCTGACTATATAGGAGACCTGTTTTATGAATTTGCATGTCATGTGAAAGTCAATTTTCTCTAATTTCTCTTGATTCATTATCTGCAGATTATGTTCCCTAATCTTTTTTTTTTGACAGAAATGTTACCTAATCTTTGTCATTATATTAATAGGCATTTCTATTACATTATTGTATTTTATTGTGCTAAAATTTATATATTGAAATAATTTCTCTTATTATATGTAAATTGATGTGCATATTTATTTTAGTTTAATATACTTTGTAATGTATACATAATTTTACTTCTTATGTCTCTTTGTTTGTTATGATAACATGCTAAATTAATATATTATGTTTGTAAATACATGCCTATCTATACACAATTGACCAAACCATTTGTTGTACATACTTGAATATCATTATATTTGATAAATGCATTTGTGAAATATTGAAATGGTAGCATTATTATGCCACATGTTGAATTTTTTTCTTTTTATTTTGATCTTGAATTATCTTTGCTCTTAGGGTGTATATACTTCAATTCTAAGGGTTTTTGATATATTTCAAAGTGAGATATGTGGTGCAGAGAAAGATAAGAGAAATATAGAAATATATAAAGTAAATATAAAAAACTGTGTAGAAATTAAAGATTATCTGAACATTTTTTCAATTGTAATTGCAAAAAAAAAAAAAAAATATTCAAGACATGTTCTCTTTGACAGTGTTCTTCAATATAACACATCTATCACACCTGGAAAAAAAAAGGACGTGAATTACCGAAGTAATTTAGTTTCCGCGGCTAGAAGAGACACGATTGTTACTAACAGGGGTTATATTATTTGTCCTAGCATTCCGATACTCAAACACAGGAAAAAAAACAAAAAATCAAAACTCAAAACTCAATCTTTAACCAATTTCAGTGCCCTACTTGAAAGTATTCACAAAAGTCCACCTCCAAACGTGGTGTTATTGCAAAAAGAAGACTCACATAGAAGAATTAGGCACACACGTTCAAAAAACATAGAGAATACTAGGGTTCCAATTTTAGTGGTTCATAGCCAGAGAAGAAGGGTCCGCAGAAGCAACCTGAGGAAGTACCTGAGTGAAGTTGTTCGAGCAGTGTGACGTCAAGCAGAGGAACAGCGCAATGGCGGTGCAGTGGAATGGCGCAACAGCGAGCAGATGGACGGTGGTGACTGGTGGTGAGTGTGCCGTACAGGAATGGGTGTGGAATGTGGGATGTGGGGTGTGCATTTAGGGTTGGTGAAAAGAGAAGAGAAGTGAAAATGCACAGGTAATTTGAGGGAGCTGTAAAAATATAAACTGCTTTCAAGCACAAAAACGTGAATGACCATGTTGGAGCAGTTGCATCTTCAAGTGTAAAATAAGATGAAAAAAATGTATAAAGGAGTTGCTTAGCAGTTGATGGTAGAACGGTGGAGGAGTTAAAAAATGGAGAGGAAAAGATGGATATGCCCTCTCCTCTTCATGTGTTTGATTACATCCATATTTGTTAATATTTTGTTAATTAAGGGCATAATGGTCTAATAAAATTGGAGACTAAAATGTAGTTACCAAAATAGGTATCCCCTTTATCTATTGGTATAGATAATCAATGTTGTTGTGCTTATGATAGACCATAAGGAATACTTGAGTATTTAAAAGAAGGAAAAAAATGAAGTAAACATGGTGTCAGTATAATCCTAGTATTATTTGATTATTGAAGTTGTGTATCAAATCAATTGAAGTGTAGTACACCAAATATTTCTTTACATATCCTCTCTGTCACTGATAAAGCGTAACCTGTAGAAAGTTTTTTACATGGAGCTTTCATAAAATGTTCTTCAGTAATTTATTGGACAAGAAACTTTTTCTACAGTAGAATTCTGGAAGGATATAATGTTCCCAAGTTTTAGATGGGAAAATCTGAGTCTATATATTTGAAGAAGAGAATTTGAAGTTTGTTCACCAGTTCAACAGTTCATGTAAGAAAGCTGATATGTCAATTTCTGATGTATGTTGGAGATGGATAAATTCCATGTCTTATTTTAGGTACAAATAATCAAATGAGTCTGTGTTAACCAGAGAAATGTAATATTTGAGATCCTTACTATCTTAATATTCCTGTATAGCGTGGTATTGGATACATAATCACTGTTGCTATTAACAACAACTTTAACTCTTAGGTGCTTGAAGTGATTAAAAGCAAGCCAAATATGCGTAAGATATCCTTTGTTGCACACTCGGTTGGAGGATTGGTGGCACGATATGCAATTGGGAGACTGTATAGGCCACCTGAAAAAGGATCTACGGCAGACTTGTGCAATGAAGAAAGTAAGGAGAGCTCTGTGGGTACAATAGGTGGCTTGGAGGCTATGAATTTCATTGCTGTTGCCGCACCTCATCTAGGATCAAGGGGAAATAAGCAGGTACTGACATCTTAAATTTTTCTTTACGTTTCCCAAATATAATAATGGTAGGGATTAAAGAAACTGTTGGCAATATAATAAATCTAGCTTAACTTAGTTTCCAGATTCATTGTATGTATACATTAGGTAGGGAAATTCGGATCTGCCATAGAAGCTAGGCTTATTTGTCACATGTAACACCTATAATACTTTATTATGCAAGAGATAAATTGACTTTAATCAGTAAGGTAGAGGTTTGAATAATTTATCTTTTGCCATATGTATAACTGACTTGGAAGTGTTGAGGGATGAGCCTTGGTGCAATGATTAGGTCTTTATTCTATTTTTTTTATATTTCAAATTAATTGTCTATGTAGATCTGTGTTAGGTAACCCCCATTAGTAGTTAGCTACAATAGGTTAGTTAGCTATCTGTTAGTTTATACTTTATATTAATGAGTTGGTTAGTTCGGGCTGGGGACAATTAGAGAATAAGGCATGTTGCCTATAAATAAGAGGGGAGATGAAGTGATAGAGATATCTGGTCATTTGTCAGAGAATTGGGGCCTTGGGGCATTGGGAGGTGCAGACCCTCGAAGTTCTGCAGGTTGGGCAGTGTATTGAGGGGAGAACTCCCTTAGTTTTCTCATAAGATATCAGGTTTCTATCAATCTGTTCACTCAGCGAGATAAATTATATTTATTGTCCTGTCAATTTCATACAATTTAAACTGTCATTCTACAACTTGTACCCAAATTCTACCAAACCAAGAATAAGTGTTGGTGGGTACTCTTTATGGTCCAGGAACACTACCCTAATTCAATTAATAATGGATGAAATATATATCTTGCAGCTTGTGATCTTCTGTTCAATAACTGATGGAAGTAATACATATCAATAATTAAAAAGGTCCAAAATTAACCTGCTGCTGTTGGTGTGTAACTAAACTTTTCCAGTATAAATAATTTCTTCCTATGAGTCTTCTCTTTCTTTCTTTATCACACTTGTCTTTTTAGCAAATGATTATTTATGAATTTCTTTTGATAGGTTGTTATGAAATTAAATTCAACATTTGGGATATCTATCTGTGTGGCTGTGACTTCCCCCATCTATCTGGGATGAACATGAAATTCTTGCATTTGGCTGTGATATTTTCATGTTTCTAATACTTGGGTATTTGAATACGTGAATGGTTTTTGAATTTCAGGTTCCATTTCTTTTGGGGGTACCTGCTTTTGAGAAGGTTGCTAGTTGTGTTATTCATTTCATTTTTAGAAGAACAGGTCGGCATCTTTTCCTTACTGATGATGATGAAGGAAAACCTCCATTGCTTAAACGCATGGTTCAAGACTACGGTGATTTGTATTTCATGTATGTTTGTTGCTTCTTACATTATTTTCCTTTTATATATGGAATTTGTTGAATTTGATTCCTTTAAAGAATCTTCACATCTTCTGATTTCTTTGTGCAGGTCTGCATTGCGTGCTTTCAAACGCCGATTTGCATATTCAAATGTGGACTATGATCGTATCCTTCTTCTTATTTGCTTCTTCTTCTTTATACTAATTCTAGGTGCATTCAGCTTTCTTCATTGCATATTATTTTTTATGGTTTTCCTATATAAAAAAAATAGATATTGTTGGCTGGAGAACATCATCCATTAGACTTCAGAGTGAACTTGCAAATGTATGTATATTTTCTGACTTTGCTTTTTGTTTGCCTGATTTAATTGGTCATTGTTATCATATAATGATGTAAAAATATTTTTTTGTTAGTGGAAGGATACCATCAATGAAAAATATCCACATGTTGTATATGAAGAGCATTGCAAGGCTTGTTCTGATGCTGAGCAGTGTGACTCAACAGAAGGTAACAGCTACGACAAGATAGAAGGTTTGTATCTTCATCTCTGTCTCCTTTTTTTTCTTTTTTTTTCCCCTTATAATTAATATAAGTGATGTTCACGTTATCTGCAGTTGTTGTCTTGTTCATTTTAAAAACTCTTTGGCTTCTTGGTTTTCGAAGTTCACTTCGTGTAGTTTTTGTGTGTTCCACCACACCCTGTGCTCTTACATGGTTGACCTTCCCTTTCTTCTCTGCTTCTATATAATCTTTGGCCAATCAGTTCTGTCTAGAAACAACTGATATTAATAACCTAATGTTGTTGTTCACTAAATGTAGTTATTTTCTTTTTTCCTCAGTTGCAATATTGTCTAAATTTTGGGATTTTCTTTCTCCTCCATTTTCAGATAGACATCATTCTATCAAAATTATAGTGGTTTAGGTAGGGATGATGGAAGGGGAAAAAAAAGGAAAAAAAAAACTTGAATATAATATTGATATATGGTGAGTAATGATATGTTACAATATAAAAATGAAATTAAAACAATGCACTAACCTTTATTTATAGTAGTAATAGACTTCTAATCCTAATCAAATAATGAACTAAATCAGGAAATATAATGAAATATGGAAACCACCCTGAAGAGAAACAATATCCATAGTTTGGTTTAAAAGAAATCCATAGTTTTGTGCATCAAATAATTATTGTATCTAAATACAAAGTTTAAATTTTCAAGCATTAAATAATCCCAGTAGAAAGGTGAGCGTATTTCATGGAGGGCACGCGAACCATGAGAAATGGTAAACAATTTCTGTAAACAACCATAATAGAAATGACAAATTTATTTCTATGATTCCCCTAAATACTTATTGGGGCTGGCTACATTAGGAGAGACAGTAAAGAAATCCTCACACTAGATGTTCTCCACTTGTTCTAAATTTGGTAGATCCCAACATTTGTTAATGATCCATTATTCCATTTATATCTGGCTCTACCTAATAGGATAAGATTTGGTTGTTATTGTCGCCATTGATCTTGCCCTTGTAATTAACATTGCTTGAATTTGGGCTGGTCATGGAGATCTGTTTCTTTATATTTATTATCTTATATTCTCTTCCAGCTGTAAGATTTCTAACTCGAATGAACACTTGCAGAGGAGCTTGTAACAGGCTTATCTCGCGTATCTTGGGAAAAAGTAGATGTTAGCTTCCGCAATAGCAAGCATAGATTTTCTTCTCATACTATCATTCAGGTCTGTGTCTTGCACTACCCTTGTTATCACCATGTTTATGTGCATGTGCATATCCTTTATACATACACACACACATATATGGATTGGTTAAACGTAGATCTACTTGTTTTTTAGGAATATGTTATCAATCTACACCTAGATGTATTTTAAGAAGAATAGTAGTTATAGTTTGTTGACATTTTCCTAATAATAAGTGGTTGTACGTTAGCAAATCCCACAAGCATTTGCTATCATAGATTCACTTGTTTTTTAGAAGGAGTACATTAGCAAGTTGCACTAGGGTGTATATTAAGTTTAGTTGTAGTTATATTTTGCTAAGGTACTCCTAAAAAACAAGTGGGTCTATGTTAACAAATATGATATAATATAATTCACCATTATTAAGTGGAACATCCTTTTATTTGACTACATCCTTTTTACCTGCATATGTTATTCCTCCATCTCTTGCAATGTTTTACAGGTCAAAGACCAAATCACACAAATAGAAGGGGCAGATGTTATACAACATATGATTGATCATTTTCTTCTCTAGAAGCTTTTTGCCTCTAAAGTATGTTCCCTGCTTTTGGAATATAAGCTTCTCATAGGTAAAATCTAAAATGGCTACGCTATTTGTAAGCAAACTTGGATTGATACTCATAATGAATTTAATCTGAAATTGAATTAGTTGCAGGATGGAAACAATTGGTTACCCGAGTGATAAAGTTCTCCCACGTGGGTTCTGGTTTGTTAATGTCGTTTCCTCACCCAAAAAATAGAAGAAAATGAATTTTTGTTCATGGATCATCCTTTACAATGTGTATAGAACTAGTCGGGAAATCCGTGTAATGCACGAGGACAATAAAATATATTTATCCAAACTTCATGTATTCCATTTTTCATGTATACACTTTTTAAGGTTATATATATGAATTTAATTTATATGAACTAGTGTAAATGTTATTTTTTAAAAAGCCTCTAAATATTTTTATATTGTCATTTAATTATATTGGAATTATAGTTAATTTATTGATTTTATAATAACTACTTTGAAAATCAACCGATAAATTTTAATTAATTGACAATATCTTTAAATACATTAACGGTACATCAAAAGTAAACTATTTATTTATTTTTCATTTGGCACACATCATCCTAGACTTTGGCAATTTGATTTATTGGAAGAAAGCATAATTTATTCATATCATATTTTAGCATTATAATTGCAACAATTCTCCAAATTAGGTCTTCCTAAAAAACAAAATATGGCCATCGTATGTTTGAAGTTACACTTTAATTGAAAGATTTAAATATGTTTTAGGTTTATAACAAATGATCAATTTTTGTTTTTGATTTATAATAAAAAAAATTGCATTGAACATTTAATATATTAAAATTTTTCTTTTGTTTGTCTCGTAAGTTAAATAATGTTTTGGTATTATCTCAACACTAATATATTGGAAAGATTTGTTTGTAATGTATTATATTATCAATTAAATGACAACAAAAACTTGAAATAAATGTTTTGATATATCAAAAAATCAATGAAACAACAAAATTTATTAACAATTCAAAACAAAAATTGATCATTTATTAAAAACTTTAAACATATTTAAGTTTTAATTGAACTAATAATATTCCTTTGCTAAATAGTTAAAATGATGAAAAGAATAATTTTTGCAGTATATAAAGTTATAATAAAAGATTTAACACTTTGAAGTTGTCACGAAATACATGGATTGATTTTTCATATGCATTTTGTGTGGGTATTTCATGAAAATGCCCAATGTTTTTGGGTTTGGCTTCTCCCCGGTGACTGGAATTTTTAGTAGGGAAATTTCCAGTACTGGAGAGGCATTTGTTCCAATGTTTTTTACGAGACAAAAATTATTCTGGGTGATGGACGGATGGTTTTGCAATAAAATGATTAATTGTATTTTAATAATTTCATCATAGATTTGTAGACATGTGTCTATATATTAGTACAATTTTATGTAAAATTATTTTTACATTGTCATTTAATCTTTAATTTAAAAGCATATGAAGCATCCATGTGCTCATATATTCACGATTTGGAAGGTAGGCTATGAATCTGGCTGGATGAAAATATATGTTGAAGAAGGAATAGTCCTACAAATTTTTTTTGGGAGATTGGACATGTAGATTATCATATAGTTTAAAATTAACTCGGTATATATTTTGAATAAACACAATTAACACAACAATTAAAAACCACGTCAAAAATAAAATTAAGACAACAAACTAGCTATTACACATTCCCTAAGTAAATACATAAAGTGAAGCAGAACCCATAAAAGAGAACTTAACGATTATTTTCTATTTAATTTTATTTTTTTAGTTTATCTTTACATTTTTCTTTTTTTGCACACCTTATACTTAGGTCAGCTTTCTTTCACTTAATGGAATTCTTAGCTTTTAAAAATATTCTTTAATTTTTCATGTTGGTTAATTTTCAAGTTAATCATTAGGGTATTACTCATAAAATGCCGTGTTGTTAAATCACCTACCAGTCCGATCAAGATATTAAGGAAAATAATCATTAGTATGAATTTACTTGCACGACAGTCATGCTCATGCATGCAGGACCTACGTGACATGATTTCTTAATTTTGACATTTCTTAACTTACTTCACATAATACTTGTTTATTATTTTTATGTTAAATACTTAGGAAAGTTGTATCAAATACTTTTTCTTTAAGTTCGATCTTAAAACTTAATTAATTAAGTAGCTTTTTTATAAAAGAAGAAAAATGTAATTTCATATATTTCCTTAGCTTATTTTGTGTATCACATTTATCAATTAACAAAGATTTTATACAAAATATTTATGATAAATTATTCATACCCAAAATCTGACTTGACTCGACTAACTTTGATGCCAGGTTGAGAATTGAGATGGAAAGACAAACTCTTTTTAAAAACAACAACTGACTGCCCAACAAACGGAATCCGTGAATCTTTTACCTAATAATAATACAGAAGAGATTAATTTTGTTGCTAATGCAATTTAGTGGTTTAATTCCCTTGCTGATCACAAGTAACATTATTAATAGAATTTGTACATGTTTGCCTCATTTTCCTACTACTGTCCCTAAAAAATCTACAGGATACGTAGAATAGGCGATTTAGTTCCTAAAAGAATATGAAATCTTTCAATATTAGTAAACTAAAAAGGGTTCTTGCAAGTAACTTCTGTTTTTCATATTCATCTTTCATTTCAAATAGGTTCAATGTATTGCCTAAAAAAAACAGTTTCATGTACGTTATCATTAAAATACAATTTAATTCCTTCTAGGGGTGTTCAAAAACCAATTCAAATCTAATGTGGATCGAAAAAATAATCAAAAATCCGATAATTGAATAAATAAAAAATCAAATAAATAAAAAATTAAAAGGATTGGATCGGATTTAAATTTAAAAATCGATTCAATTGAATCCAAACCGAACTTATACATGTGTGTACATTTATATTCATAAATTTATATATCACTCATTTTATTTTTATTTCTTATATATTTATAAAATTATAATATAACATATGTATTTATGAAAAATAAATTTAGTTAAATAATTTTTTACTAATTTTTGTGAGATATAAATGAAATATTTGATTTTTTGATTTTTTATTATATATATATCTTATTTTTTATTTAATATTTTCTAAAAAATAAAAGTAAGAATAAAATCGAAAAATGATCTAATCTAAATCGTTTTGAATTGAATCTGATTGGATCATATTAGATTAAATTTTAAATTATATTCATTGGATGATAAATCAACAAAATCAAAATTACTAGATCAATTTTTTATTTTTTTTAAAGTCGATCTAATCCAATCTAAAAACACTCATATATTCCTTGCTTATAATGACTAAATTGCCTTTTAACGACAACAGACAGAGATCAAATTGTATTTTATATAATAATATGCAAGGACCTATCTAAAACAAAGGACGAATATAAAAGACAAATTACTTTCAGGATTTTTTTTTTAATTTATTAATATTCAGGGACTAACTTAAAATTGTCGTACACTTTTAGCTAGAGATTAAATTGACAATTAAAAAAAAAAAAAAAAACTTGCCTTCACAATTCACATGCCTTCTTTGAGTGTCACCTACATGATTGGCTGGCCTCTAATCATACTGATAAAAATCATGGAGATATACACAGAAGCATGATAATTGTTGTTTTGGATTTTATTTTGAAGGTAGTGAATGATTTGATACTGAATTCTCTCAAAAAGTCACCACCCCTGGGTCAGTTGGTTTCTCTAGCTAGGAGGCAAGTGGCAAAGCTATTATTTAATGCAAAGTCCACTATATCCCCACTCGGGCCACTCGATAATATTCGTTTTCAGATGTTGTTTGTGCAAATGACATATGTTGAACCTCCTAAGATATTTTATTATTTATTGTGAAGCAAGAGATAAATAGTGAAAGATTTACACTAATAAATCATAAATAATTACATAAATAAATTTAAAATTATATTTTAACATAAAATCTTAAGACTTAAATTTATAAATCTTTTCATCATTTATATAATATTCAACTTTCTTATTTTTATTAAATATTATATTTTATCTCACACTTAAGGGTTCCAACATGCAAATGGACGAGCGTGGCAGGTAAACACTGTCTAGGGATTTATGATAAAATTGGAAAGCTGAAACATAGGAACATTAACGAGTAAACTGAGGGAGTTAACAGATGTTTTTGTCAGAAGGAAAGTGAATATTGTTTGTTTGCAAGAAACTAAGTGGAATGAAGAAAATGCTAAGGAAGTGGAGGGTACTGGATTCAAGTTATGGTATACAGGTTCAACCAAGAGTCGCAATGTGATTGAAATTATGATCGATAGAAGTTTCAGAGATAAAATCGTTTATGTCAAAAGGAAAGACGACGGGATTATGATGATTAAGCTTGTAGTGGGGGATCTAATTTTAAATATCCTTAGTGTGTATGCACCTCAAGTTGGATTATTATCAAATGAAAAGAACCAATTTGAGAAAACTTGGAGGAGGTTCTGAGAAGAATCCCACTAGAGGAGAAGATTTTCTTAGGAGGAGATCTAAATGGGCATGTTGGTAAAAACAGTGGAGGTTTTGATAGAATTCATGGTGGTTTTGGCTATGGGACGAAAAATGAGACTGGAGAAGATGTTTTGAATATTGCACTAACATATGATTTGATGCTAGCGAACACTTTTTTTTCGGAAAAGAGAGACTCATCTTATCATGTATCATAGTGGCCAAAATTGTAGTCAAATTGATTAATTTATGGCTAGACGGAAAGATATAAATTCGTGTATTAACTGCAAGGTCTACCCTGGAGAATGTGTGACGACACAACATAAGTTGGTAGTTCTAGAAGTTATGTTCAACAAAGTTCTTAATTTGAGGAAGAAGGCTCAAAACCCAAGGATAAGATGGTGGAAGCGAAAGCAGGAGAAACATATAGAGTTTAAGGAAAACATGTTACGCGAAGGATTGTGGGAGTTTATTGGAGAAACTAATGAAATATGGAATAAGATGACTGTGTGTGTTCAAAATGTGGGAAGGGAGGGTGCTAGATGAAAGTAAAGGAAATAAAGTTCTTACAAAGGAAACATGGTGGTGGAATGGAGAGGTGCAAGAGGCTATTAAACAGAAGAATGAATGTTTTAGATCTTTGCATAAGTGTCCAAATGATGAGAATTTGCAAAAATTTAGAGTAGCGAGGAAAGATGCAAAGAAAGCAGTGCGGGAAGCTAGAGGTAAAGTTTTTTGACGATTTGTATAAAAATCTTGGGAGCAAGGATGGGGAGAAAGGTATTTACAAACTTGCAAAACTGAGGGATAAGAAGAGTAAAGACCTCACCCAAGTTAGATGTATCAAGGATGAAAATCAAAAACTTTTGGTAAAGGATGAAGATGTAAGCGAAAGATGGCTAAACTATTTTAACAAACTTTTTAATGGGAATGGCGACAAGAATGAGGTGGATTTGAATGACGTTTTTGATGATTTGAATAGAAGATTTGTGCGCAGAATTAATACACATAGAGTTAATGAGACTTTAAAGAGGATGAAGAATAATAAAGTTTTGGAACCTGATGACGTCCCTATTAAAGTGTGGAGAGCCTTGAGAGATGTGGCAATAAAATGTTTGACCAATCTTTTTAATAGGATTCTTCAAACAAATAAGATGTCAGATGCTTGGAGGAAAAGTATGCTTGTGCCTATTTACAAAAACAAGGGAGATATCCAAAATTGTTCAAACTATAGAGGCATCAAGCTCATGAGCCATACTATGAAGTTGTGGGAAAGAGTTATCGAACATCGCCTAAGGAGGGAGAACAAGGTTTCCATAAATCAATTCGGATTTATGCCAGGAAGATGTACAATGAAAGTTATCTTCTTGATGAGACAATTAATGAAAAGGTATAGGGAAAAAAAGAAAGACTTACATATGGTGTTCATAGATCTTGAGAAAGCATATGATAGAGTTCCAAGAGAAGTCTTATGGTGGACTCTTGAGAAGAAAAAGGTAGCATTAAAGTATGTTAATGCAATCAAGAATATGTATGATAGGGCTACCACATGTGTGAAAGCTTGTAATGGAACATCAAGATATTTCCCTATCACCGTAGGTGTTCACCAACGTTCAGCTCTTAGTCCTTATCTCTTTGCCTTAGTGATGAATGAACTAATGAAAGATATTCAAGAGGAAGTGTCGTGGTGTATGCTTTTTGCAAATGATATTGTGCTTATTGATGAGACCAAAGATGGTGTTAATTGGAAATTAGAATTATGGAGAAACACTTTGCAGTCTAAAGGATTCACGATAAGCAAGAGTAAGACGGAATATATGAAGTGTGAGTTTTCGAGAGTAAGAGACGGTGATCAAGACACAGTGCATTTACTTGGTCAAGAGATACCCAAGAAAGATGTTTTTAAATACTTTGGATCAATGTTGCAAAAAGGTGGTGAGATTGATGAAGATGTAAATCATAGAATTAGAGCAGAGTGGATGAAATAGCGGAGTGCATCGGGATTTTTGTGTGATCGCAAAATTTCCCTTAAGCTGAAAGGAAAATTCTATAGAATAACTGTAAGATCGACAATGCTATATGGAGCGAAATGCTGGCCAACACATAGGCAACATGAGCATAAAATAGGGGTAGCAGAAATGAGGATGTTAAGGTGGATGTGTGAATATATGAAGATGGATAAGATAAGAAATGAGGATATTCGAAGAAAGGTGGTACCGGTATGTGAAAAGATGAGGGAGCATAGATTAAGGTGGTTTGGACACGTTATGAGACAGCTACTGGATGTTCCCGTAAGAACAAGAGTTTGATCTGAAGAACTCGACACAAAGAGAGGTAGATGTCGATCGAAACTTACCTAGGGAAAGATAGTTAAACAAGACCTAATGGAGTGAGATATAGATTGGCGAACGATATGTCTTAGGACGGAGTGGAGAAAAACTATAAGCTTGGTGGAGGGTTAAACCCATTAGTAGTTCTATGTTCCAGTCATTCTATTGTTTTAGTTATTTTCCTCTTTTTTCTCTCTTCTTCCTTTCACCCATTTTTCTCTCTTTTGTCTTATTTCCACTTTCTTCTTCCCTTCTCCCCTTCTCTTTCTATCTCATTTACGATTTATCATTGGGTTCATCTACCACCAACCCCAATTAACTTGGGTTAAAGGTGTTGTTGATGTTGATGACTTTTACTATAACACTATTTTTCCCTAAACAGTTAATTGGAGACTCCGATGACATCCTGGCTAAGTTTTGGGCAATGTTTCATGGCCTTTTACTTTGTCTCGTGACTTTAGAAATAGAAAGAGTAATAGAAACACATTTTTTAATATATTCTTTCATATATATTTTCTTTAACTATATCTGATTAGAGACTAATAATGATTGATACAAGTGATATTAGTTTGTGTTTGTTAATCAAGTGTCATAGGATTCAAATCCTGATTGGTTATTAGGTATGAAATAAATTGTGTTAGGAGAAAAATATTCATCCTATATGTGTTTATGTTCTTCGACATGGACAACTTTATATCAATACCATATCAGTAAAAAAAATCTAGTTAGAAATCCCAGTTAATTGATAATATGATTAAAAAGAGAATATACAAGTGGAAATAACTCTTATTTTACAATTTGGGTTTATAAGATTGAAATAGTCTCACACCTAATGAATGATAGTTTAAGAAAAAATTATTTTTTAATTAGAGAATGACACAATTTAATGAAGTAAACTATATAATTTTCTTAATAATTATGAAATCTTTTTTTCTAATAAAAGAGAATGGAAGAAATAATGATTAAGGTTAATTAATATAAAATAAGTTGTATTTGTTATTATTATTGTAATGGTTAAAGTGATAACTAATGTAAAATTAATTATATGTTTTTTGTTATTATAATAATAATTAAGGTTATTATCATTTAATATAAAAATTAGTTTTAATTTTGTGTGTAAAAATAGTAAATAATAATAATAATAATAATAATAATAATAATAATAATAATAATAACAACAACGACGTATTTATTAAAAGTTAGTTAGACACTTAAATAATTATAAAAGAAGAGAAAAATTCAGCTTCCTTTATAAAGTTTATGGATCGTTTTTGTTCTCAAGATACTAAAATCTATTTGAGGAACTAACTTTTATTACCAAATATTTTTCCATATGCAAGGAACCTTGAAACCAAACTGAACAATAACATATAGGAATATAAAAAAAAACAATAACATATAAATAATACTTATATGTATTATAAATAATAATATTTATAAGTATTATAAAGTACTATTCATCTATAAGAATGATTGTAAATAATAACTCTTATAGATAAATAATAGTCATCATTATTAAATGATAAGATATAAAAATTGAAGTATATGAGATTAAATTTAAATAAAAAATTAACAACAACAATAACAACAAGAGCAAGAGCAGGAGGACTAATAGTTATTGCAAGTGGTAACAAGAGCAAGGAGTAGTATTATTAGTAAAGAGTTCTAACATTTTAAACAACAATGAAATTAATCAATTCAAAACTTCAACAATATTACATAATTAAAAATAATATATTTAAAATAATTTAAAATAACATTTTAAAATAAATTTTGTTTTTTTATAATAAATATATTAAAATTATTAATTATAAACACAAAATTCAAATACAAATACATATAAACATAATAATCATAATAACAAAAAATAAAAATTCAAATTTAAATATCTTAAATATATTATTATTATTTTTTATTTTAAAATTTATATATTTCATACCATTATTACATCACTATTATTATTTGGTAAAAGAATAAATCGTAATCAATTTCAATTGGGTTAATAATTTTTAAGACCACATCTATTCAATTAAAAATATGAATAATCATTTTCCTCAATTTTAATGCAGTTATATTTAATATGTTATTAAATATTTAAAAATGAACAAATATAATTTATATATACATATATTTAAAAATACAAAGATATATAATTTAAACGGAGTCGTATATTACACGAGTCTAATATCTAGTTATTATGTTGTAATGAAACCAATCAAATTTCTAATTGGTTGACGAAGCATAACACATCTAGACTGTCATTAATAAGATTTATGACATTTTTCCTAATTCTATTTTATTTTTGTTGGCTGATTTTGGCCAAACTTTGTGTCCTCGTGGTTTTTGAGCTGTTTGTACTTGTAGATCCCAATTAATACACCAAAAAAGGAAAAACTTGGTTATTTTTTTCATTTTTGAATGTAATGATTTTAATATGCATATAAGAATTTCCCCACAATCAAATATTGTAAATGAGGTTTTAGAGGAAGCAAAAAGGAAGAAGAAGAAATGCATGTTATGTTCTTTTAAGTGGATTATAAGAAAGCATATGACTTTAATTGGAAATTTTTACTTTACATGTTGCAGAGAATAAGGTTTGGAGATAGATGGATTAAATGGATCGATGGTTGCTTGGTGAGTAGCAGAGTTTTGTTCCAAGGAATTTTCAATGCCCAAGGGGCTAAAACAAGATGACCCACTAGCCCCTTTTCTGTTTAACATTGACACTGAGGACCTAACTGGGATAATGAAGAAGCTATTAGGAAAAAATTGTTTGATAGCTTTTTGGTGGCTGACAAGAAGATACCTATCAATCTCCTTCGGTACGCGGAGGGCAATTTTCATGGGTGAGGCTACCTTACAGAATGTGATAACGATCAAGAGTATACTCACTTGCTTTGAATTGGTGTCTGGACTTAAAGTTAATTTCCTCAAGAGTAGGTTTGGCACAATTGGGGTGGATGAGTCAATAACGGAAAGGTATTGAATTGTAGGGTAATGAAAATTTCTTTTGTTTATCTTGAAATTCCCATTGGTGCTAATTTTAGACTAGTTCACACGTGGTCTCATGTTATCCTAAAAATTAATAAGAGATTAAGAGTGTGGAAACACAAAATGATATCTTTTGCGAGGAGGGTGTGCTTAATCATTTTTGTTCTCTCGTCTATGCCTATTTTCTTTCTCTCAAATTTTAAGTTACCAAAATCTATGGGGAACAAAATCATTCAAATACAAAGGGACTTTCTTTGGGGTTGTGAGGAAGCTAAGAGGACAGTGTGTTGGGATAGTTGGGAAAATATTTGTAGACCAAAATCACGGGGGGTTAGGAATAAAAAATATTTAATTTTAATAAGTCTTTGTTGGAAAAATGGAGATGGGAGATGATGGAGGAAAAGGGGAATCTTTGGAGTGAAATTTTAATGTCAACATTTCGGGGGGGGAGGGGGGGGGGGGGGGGGCGAAAGGAGAGATTGTTGAGTGAGGAGAGAGGAAAATTGTACAAAGTGTTCAGTGTGGTAGAGTGACCTTTGTAAGATTTGTGGGGGGTTGGATGAGTCTAGGTGGTTCGATTTGTCGGTTGTGAGAAAAGATGGTAAGGGAGACAAATTTTTCCTCTGGAGTGATATTTGGGTGGGAAATGAAACGCTTGCAGCTACATATCCTTGGCTGTACGTGATTTCGATTCAGAGGGAGAGAAAAATATGTGAGATGGGTGAGTGGGTTAATGGAGAGTGGATTTGGAATTTTGAGTGGAGTAGGGAACTTTTTGTGTGGGAAGTGGAACAAATCAATTTATTGAAGTCATCCTTGACTGGTTGCCATATAGCCAACATTGTTGGGAGTCTTGGTTATGATCGTGGGAGTCAAACAGTTACTTTTCTGTAAAATCTGCTTATGATGACAGTGGCGACTTGGACATCTTGAGGAGTATCATATTTGGATGCGTATTTGGCGGCTGAAGGTGCCTCTGAAGATCAATTTTTTCAAATGGAGAATGTTCAGAAACAGGTTACCTTCTGGAGACAATTTAATAAGAAGGAATATTAATATTGATGAAGGAAGTTATAACTATAAATTATGCTTGAACAACATTGAAATTGTCGATCATCTCTTGTTCTAGTGCCCGGTTACTATGGATGTTTGGAAGACATGCTAGGAGTGGCTACATTTATCCTCGGTTCTTCCTCAGATGTTGGTCAATCACTTTGATTAACATCAGTTGTTGGGAGTTAACAAGACAAAGCAAGATAGATGGAATATCATTTGGTGTGCGGTCCTTTGAATGGTGTGGAAAGCTAGAAATGAAATTATATTTAAATACATTGAATTTCACAAGCAAAATTTGATGCAAGGAATACTTTTTAATGCATGGTGCTGGCTAAAATCAATAGATGAATTATTTTGCTATTCATTTGCTCAGTGGAGCCTTAATCCTGGTGCATGTATTTTGGGATTATAGGATTGGTATGGGGTGTTTTTTGGGTTCTTTAGTAGGGAGGTAGGTGCAGTGTACTATAATAGGTGAGTGTGCTTGTGAAGACAATCATTTTTTGGGTCTCTGTATGTTTCAAGAGTGGTACATTTTGTTTAGAATTTCTTTAGCCTTGTATAGGTTATGACATTTTTTCTATAATATGTGCAAGCAACATGGTGGTATGTTAGATATACAGGGGTTAGACATACATAGGTAAGCTTTGTAACTTTAACTGTGGATGAACTAGTACCAACTTGTTTTTACATATTAATATATAAATTGTTATGTTTATTTTTGAGAAAAAAAGCTTTAAAGGGGGCTGAAAAGGCTAACCTAAGGGTTTGAAAGTAGGTATGGCAACTTCACCTGCACCCCCTGCATCCGCCCCGATTTCGATGGGGAAAAACCAAGTTGATTGGATTTGATTTCGGTTTTGGTTTTTCCCCGCCTGTTGAATTTGAGGGTGGGGGCAGTTTTGGTAATGTTGGAATCCGCCCCACCCCTGCACCCGCCTCACCCTATTAAAAATGACCATGGACATTCGACAACAAAGCACCTTCCCTCGCCCTTGTCCTGATCGCCCTCGTAGAAGAACATGGCAAAGGGGATGACGAAGAAGACGAGGACGACATCGAGGATGTAGACAGCGAGCCAAAGGTCCTTCATGGGGAGAGTGAGGATGCACGCGTTGTTGTAGATCATGTGGCGGCACGCCTGACTTCCTCGAGGAGCATGAGGATGGAGATAGCGGCGATGGAGAGGCCCAAAATAACGACAAATTTGGGGAAGTACGCCTGGTTGGCATTGTCGGGGTGTTGCAGTATTGGCAGCCAGCTCGTGCACCCTCGTCGCCCTACCCTCTGGCCACTACTGCACTGGCTTCGGCGCCATCCTCTCTGCAGGCGCTTTCTTCTTCGCCCTCGCCATCGACGTCATTGCCATCTACGCTGCACCTTTCTCCGTCGATCTCGTGCCTCTTTTATGTTTAATTAGGGGGTGGGGCAGGGCGGGGAAAACCGACCTCCGTTGAGGGCGGGGGTGGGGGCAAATTTCTAGCCCCGTCGATTTTCAGGGACAAGAGCGGGGGGCGAGGGCGGGGCGGGGTAAGCGAAAATCGCCCCCGTTGCTATGCCTATTTGAAAGAGAGATTCTAATTAACTAGTAGTTAGACATAGAGTTTTCAATGACCAATTTATTGAGGTGATTCGACAGTTACTTTATTAAATTACGACATTTTGAAAGGTAGGAAAACATAATAAATGAATAAAAGAGAGAACAATAATTTTGTAAAATTAATATTATAAGAAATATAAATAAAAAATATTAACTAATATTATATTAAAATTAAAATGATAATTATTTTAAGATATTTTTTCTTACAAAAAGTATTATATATGAAGAAAAGGCAACACCTATTATTCTTGCAAGAAAGACTTTTCGTTTCCTTTGTATACGTGTTACTTCTTTTGTTTGAAAATAATTATCGTTTTAAATTATTTTATATAAGTAAAAATAATAATAATTTTATAAAATTAATCTTGTATAATTTATTTATAAATTTTATTGTCTATTATTAATATTATAAATGATATAAGTGAATAAAAATAATTAATGTTAAATTAAAAAGAAAAAGTGATAATTATTTTATAATAATTTTTTTCTTATATAATAATTATAATGAGACATGAAGTATTTATTTGTATGATTTAACTTTCTCTTTTCTTTCTAGGGGTATAGGACTTAATTAAAATCTTAAATGTAAGCGCTTTCGTACAAGAAAATATCCCCACTATTTATTTTCATTTTATCATTTCTACTCTTAACTAAGAAATTGGTGGGTGTGGGACAATAACGTGGACTAACATCTATCAAATTTTTTATTTTTTTTTATGTAACAACATCTATTAATTCACAGTTTATTTTTATGGAACAACATCTATCAATTAATAGCTTGGTTTCAAAACATTGTATATTTAAGATATTTGTACTTGAGTAAAAAAAAAATTGTACTACCATCCATAAAGTAATTAATTAAATAGCCCCTTTTTACCCAAATATTAGTACATTTGATTCGATTCCTCTTAAAAAAAAGTTTATTTGATTTTGAACCTATAACTTCAATCATACTACTTCAAACTCTTTATCACTAGATCAATTCTAATAATTTTTTTTTTTAAGTTAGATCTTTTATTCACTGTCAATTTTTTTTTTTTGAAAGGAATAAAAAGAAGAAGAAGAAGAAGAAAGTTAGATCTTCTATTTAAATTTTATGAATAAATGACATAAAAAAATCATGAATAAATGAAATTATCTTTTCTCTCTGTTGATTTCTTTTATTTTACTTAATGAAAATATTAAAAAACAATAATATATTTAAAAATAATTAAAAGAATTAAAAGAAACATTAAAAAATTAGGACAGTTATTTCACTTAATAACATTTTATAACATACAAATTAAAAAATATCAATAGTAATTATTTAAATACAATATTAGAAAAATCATACATTTAAAGTATACAATGTAAATTTTGTATCATAAATTTTAATTCGCGATGTTGGTCCGCTTATTTTTTTTCCTCACAATTTTGATAGCCTATTTTAGAAAATCCACAATTTTGGTTCAATACTAAATTTTGCATGTTTTTTTCTTTTCTTTTGGACAATTGAACCATAAACCTAACATATTCACTTAAGATACCATAAATATAATTTAATTAATTAAATTATAAAAATAAAAGAAATAAGAATATGGAAAATTGAAGATTGAACCAATGCAAAAATTTTAAAATATGGGGATCAAAATAATAAAAAACAAAATACAGAAATCAAAATTACAATTTAGTCTTATTGATATTTACTAGTATTTTAAAAAGTATGTTATGTTAAATTGAAATTGATTAATGAAAAACTTGTTTTAAATTTATATGAAAATTTGAAGACTTCAACTTCTTAATGAAAATTTTCAATCTAATAATTAATTAATAACTACTAGTAGTTATCTTTAACATGTTAAAGTATAAAATATTTATCGACACTATCAATGACTAATATTTATTAGAATATGTGCCTGACTATCTTTAGTGTGATTTTTTTTAACTAACTTGGAATTTTTCTAAGATGGTTAAACATATGTGTGAGTTATTATAAATTTCATGTATTGTTTTCGGTCATTACAAATAAAAAAAATTACATTTTTTTGTCATAAGACTCGAATGTAGAATCCAATACCTTATTTAAGAAATATGAACCTAATTTCAGTTAAACTAGTGTTGTATATGTCTGATTTTTTTTTTTTTTCATATTTGAATTTTGTATACGATATAAAAGAAACTTCATCAAGTGATATATTGCAGATGTAATTATCTTGTATATTTATATTTTCAGATCCTAAGTAATCTAGAGTTCGACGAAGTCTCACCAAAATTAATGAGATTTCAGAGAGCAAAAATTGGATTTTAAAATAATTTAGTGACTAAAATTTTAAAATGTTTAGGGAATAAAAAAGGAATTTTTAAAAAATTTAAGAACATTAACCGGTCAAATTTTAGTTTAAGAATTAAAAATAAAATTTTGAAAAATTTAAAGACTAAAAATTTAATTAATTTTATATATTCTTTATTTTTGGTTACATGTTAAACTATTTTTTTTATGAATTACATGTTAGACTACTGAATTCATGAGAGAATATTTTCAAATATTCTATTTATCTATCATTTGCAAACAGTATAAAATCACAAAATATAAAATTAAAGCATCATAGTTAATAAGAAAATATTGACCTCTAAACCACTAACTATAATATTGAGGTTTTTTATTATTAATTTGATTAGTAGAACATTTAATTCAATGATAATTTAATTAAAAACAAATAATTAATGTAAAAAAAAACTCTTTAAATCACTAAGAATTCAATTAAAAAAACCTAATATTATTTTGTCACTTTGGTGATTTAGGGGTCAGCATTCTCTTATTACCTGTTAACGCCCTAAAAATTGCTAATTGAACTAAAATTCTGCATTTCTAAAAAATAAGAAAATTAAATATTTCTATTTTGTATAAAAAAATCAAAGTTGTGGATTGAGTAAAATAAAAAAATATTTTAGCCAACAAACTATTAACCATCTGATTAGTTTCCTTATAATATGATTAAATAAAAATCTAAACAAGTATTTATAGAAGAAGAAGAAAAAAAAAATATAAAATAAGTTAAGTTTGTCTAGTAAATTGCTTAAAAAAAGTTTCCCTCGTAAATTGAAATTAACTTATTCATAAGTTCCTCACATAAAATTAGTTGTTTTGAAATAGTTAATTGAGAAAACTTATATGTTTAATTGTGTTTTTTTCCCTATAATTTATTAAATGGGTGATTGTTCTTGACAGAAATAATTTGTGTGAGACTTCGTCGAACTCTAGATTACTTTAATTTTAGTCAATAAATTATTTTAAAATCCAATTTTTGCTCTCTGAAATCTCATTAATTTAGGAAATAAAACTGAATTTTTTAAAAAATTTAAAGACTAAAAACTTAATTAGTTCCGTAATATTCAAAAAGAAAATATTTATAATAGTTATATATGAAGGAAAAAAAAAAAAAGCACCACGTGCTATTCTCGCACGCTGACTTTAGATTTCCTTTCCTTCTCTTCAGAAAAAAAAAAAAAGATTTCGTTTCCTTCTTAATGTTATTTATTCACCCTATTATCTATCTATCTTTCTCTTTTTATATTATTCTGAAAAAGAAATATATCTTTATTTTTTTCTTTCTAGGGAGCAGGGCCTTAACTCGTAATTAAAATACTCTGACAATTTCGTACAAGAAAATATCTCTTCCATTTATTTTCATTTTTCATTGTATATTGAAAAATAAATTAGCGGTTGTAGGACAATAACGTGGACTAACGCGTATCAATTATTAACTTTGTTTCAAAACATATTTAAGATTTTTGTACTACCATTCATAAAGTTATTAAATAGCCTAAGTTTTACTTAAATATAAGTACATTTGACTATATTACATTTAACTCCTATGATAAAATTTTTTTGACAAATCTTGTGTGATATTTGTAGTGTACACTGATGAGGAGATTAGTTCTTTCTTTAGTTAAATCTCGTGTTTTAATTTTATGAATAAAATTGTTCTGTTCATTATCCAGTTAGGATGCTGATGATTTGCTGTTGGATCTAATTCTCTCTCTTTCTTTCTAATAATATTTATATGGAAGAAATATTCCAAAGAAGAAGATCACAGTGCATGAAGGGAAAATACCACAATGGACGTGGGTGTGTGCACTGTGTGAAGGAAATAGAGAGAGTAAGAATTGTGTACCTTTTCCCCTGTATTCACCTTCTATTTATACTAGATTTACATCTCAACTGATTGTGGGCTGTTTCCGAAAATTACGGATGGAATCGTAACTATCCGTTGCCATAATCTTTGAACTAGTCATGGTCCACGATTATCTCTTCAGTTGAAGTTGAGCGCCCACTACTCCTTAATGGGTCTTGCCGTTAAACCCACTCCTCGTTTCTGTAACAGTTGCCCCTCAGCCCGATTATCAAGAATTCTTGATAATCAGGATGTATCCAAATCAATGTGCAAATAGGCATTAGGGATAAACTGAAGTTTTCTAGAATGTTCATTTGCACACCCCGGCCAAACTTAGCAAAATTTTATTTCAAATTGAACATTTTGTCTACTCCCAACGGGATGTTCTAAGGGGCTACGGTGCCAGGGTGAGACATCAAGATGCTTCGAGAATCGGATTGAGGCATCTGGCCTGCTTCTAGGAAACCTGGCTTGTATCTAGATTTTGAGTGTACTAAACCTTTCTCGCCGGGGTGGTGTCCGGTCCGGGATTCTCATATGATTGTTCGGGCTAGAAGCCTTGTATTCTCCTTCCTAAGTCAAGGAGAGTTACTGTGACACGTCGCCATTATGTCTTGTCTGTAACTGTAGTCTGTGCATTAAACCTACCGTCGTTTCATTTCACGCTTTAATCATTACATTAAGGTCTCCTTTCCTATTTTGCCCCTAACTCTTGACTGCCTTTTACCTTTCCACCCTTCCCGACGTTTCATTTGTGGCAACTATCCCCTGTGTCATTTCACGCTATTTGGCGGTTACACTTTCCCCCTTATATTTCAAATTTTCTCTTCAAGAGTCATTTCCTTCGCCTACTGCCTATCGCAAACATTTTTCCCTCATTGCTCTCTGCAAATTTCCTTTTACTTATGTGCGCTCTTTCTCTTGTTGTCCATCATCTTCTACTACCCAGTTCTTCAAGATTTTCTACATACCAGGTATTCTCGTTTCTGCCAACTTTTTATAGTTTAAGTCGCACTTCTTTTCTTATTTATTCCCATCACGCATCATTTGCTCTTCTCTTTTGGGATTTCCTTATTTCTGGGTTTCTGTTCTTGAGTTTCTATTCTTGAACTTCTGGGTTTTGTTCTTGAGTCGCGTCCTTCATCTTTTATTTCTCTGAACTTGCATTCTTGCGATCCTTTCTTCTTCCATAATGAAACTCACTCTTGAGGAGGAGGAACATTTGCGAAATACCATCACCCCCAAAGTTGGGTGGTGGTTTTTTTGGCCTGCCCTTTTCAGAGGAAGAAAGGGAAAAAGATCTTTTGCGTGCCCACACTGGTGGTTCTTCTTCCACCAAGAAACCTAGAATTCCTGTGTCTGTTACCCAAAATACTAGTGCATCCAAGCGCGAAGCCTCCTCGTTGCCTAGGCTAAATAACCCCCAATCCATGTCCAGGAGTTCTTCAGGCTCTAGGGGAACTAGCATTCCCAATTCTAAGGTTCATTCGGCTTCCGAACCAAGCCAATCCAAATCTGCCCTCGGGGTTCTTCTCACAGTTCCCCCTCGGCATCCTTGGATCCTCAGCCAACTCCTCATTCTTCATCCATAGATGACTCTTTTGAAACACGATATAACCCTTGTTTTGACTGTGTCTCTGAGAGTTACCACTACCTGCGTCTTGGGTCTGACGCTATGGTTGATTTGGTACTTGGGTCATGCCGGCACAATCCTATACTCTTTCCCAAGCCGAAGACTGTGCTCCGGGCGGAGGTGCTGGTAGAGAGCTTTCCTTCCCGGCCGGTCAGTCCTGTCGAGGTCCACACTTTAGTGGCTCCTATTCGTCTGCGTTGTTTTTCTCCTTTAAGTATGCTTTACTGACCCTCCTTTCTTTTATGTAGGTATATATGGATCCACCGTCATCAGAGATGGTTGCTGAATCCTAGTCAGTCGGGTCCCACTCAGATTGTCCTCCTGTCTTAGCCTTCAAATTCCTCTGGGTTACCTATGAGGTGTTGAATACCCTGTCTACCCTACAGCCAGAAATTATTGCTACCATCGCGGTCGAAAACCAAGATGATTTTTCCACCCATGCTCCCAACCCCGACGAGCATATCTGTTCGGACCGGGAAAGGACGGAACCCAATTTTTTCTTCTTTTATAAAGATGTAGTCACACGCTTAGGCGCTCGTTTCCCTTTCTCCTCCTTTGAGATGGAAGTTTTAAACCACTTTCATGTTGCCCCCTCACAGCTTCACCCTAATAGTTGAGGATTTGTCAAGTCCTTCGAGTTGTTTTGTCAGGACTTGGGAATCCCCTATACTGTTCCCATTTTCTTTTATTATTTTTGTGTTCATACTGGTAGAATGGGGAAAGAGCCTCCCAGTAGGAAGGGGTGGGTTTCTCTCCGGGGCCGCTCAAAATGCAAACTCTTTACTGTATATACCGAGTCCTTCAAGAACTTCAAAAATAAATATTTTAAAGTTGTCGCCGAACCCGGCAAACAATGACCCTTCTTCTTGTCTGGTCCCGAGTCCATAGATGTTGAGTGGAAGTTCCCATTCTATTGGTCCCGGGCTCATCACGAGCTCCCCCCCGGCTTCGTATTGATTCATGGAGGAGGATTTGTCAAATTTTGACGCGTCATCTGTGTTCCGGATTGCAGAGTATGTGGGAACCTATGGCTCACCGGATGCTGCTGCTTATATCCGCAATCTCCAGGCCGGGTTATCTGTAGAATCTAGTATGATTGTGTCTAAGTTGTTGGTGTGTTGCATATGTTGTTGTTGGATCTGACCATTTCTTTTTGTTTCGCAGCTGACGACATGGGACCCCAACCTTCATCCAACACCAAGGCCAAGCAAGCGGTCATTCCGGCCCCTCCCATGAAAGTGGTCCCGACAGTAAACCCGCCAAGGCAAAGGAGGCCGGATATGTCGCCCCCGCTGCTACGACCAAGGCTAAGGCAGTAAGGCTGCCCCTGCTGGTACGGCCAAGGCCACAAAGGTGCATCCCTCTAAGCGGAGCCAACCTCCTTCTTTCTTAGGCACTTTGGAGAAAATAAAGAAACGCAAGGTTGTTCAGTCGGGTCCGCTGGTTCAAGAGCGAGATGTGGCTCTTGCCTAGGTTTCCATCCCGGCCCCGACTGCTCCTGTTGCTCTCGCGCTTCCTCTACCACCGCCGGCTTCTGCTTCCCCTCCCCCTTCTGATTCAACCTCTCTACCTGCATTGGGAAATCCCTGGGAGGAGGGGGTTACTGGTGACTTGTTTCGTATAGTCAAAGCCCCTGCCCGCTTCTATGACTCCAGTCGGCTTACAGAAGAAGATTATGTGGAGCTCGGCCAAATTGACGAGAATGCATTTAAATGTGTGGCTCTATTGCAAAGTTTGGCGTATCTGAAGGCCAAACATAGCAAAACAGCCGAGGAACTTGCTGTTGCTCGAGAAGAAACCAAGAAAACCCATGAGGAACTTCCTGCGGCCTAGGCTTCCAATGCCACTTTGCATGAGACCAACATCCGCTTGCGGCTGGATTTAGAGAATGCACTAAATAATGCTAAGTGTGCACTGTCCAGCCTGGAAGCTTTACATAATAAAAATTCGATGCTGACTTCGCAATTAAACGAGCTAAAGACTCTGCTAGAGAAAGCAGAGTTGGAGTGTAAGTAGGTGGAGTCTAAGGCGCGGGCGGCCGAGGAAGAAATCTTTTTTGGCGGGGGATGCACTGGCGTCGGCGGTGGAAGAGTCCTTCAATAACACGTTGGAGCATATTCGCTGCTTAAATCCAGGGGTGGAACTCAACACGGCCGGGATGCATTGCCAAGCTTTTGTGGATGATGGTAAATTGGTTCCTCCATCTTTACCTGAAGATTCCGTGGTTACAATGAACGTAGATCCGACTCCAGGGGAAGAGGTGATCTCTACTCATCATTCCGACATCCAGAACCCAGCCCCCGGGCGATGAGTGTTAGAAGGGCCGTGATGTCGGTTATATTTGTAATTTTCGAAGATACTTTGGCCGGGTGTATGACCCGACCTTATATGTGTACCCGTACAATTATATTTTCTTTAATTGTAGTACTTTTATACATTTCGCATGCTTATCAGATATTCGTTTGGCTTCAACGGCCAAGTATAATATTGTCTGAGTTAATCGTCGTTCTTGAATCGTCGTACCTAAACAACGCTTTGTGTAACATAATCATCATTATCAATTGACTATATCAACCAGATTAGGGTTGGCTACACATTAGCATCATTTGGGACGACTTATATTTGTGCACAACACTTTAAATTTTCTGTATTGAAAATTTTATTGATAAATATTGAAAGTAATCATATCCATGATCCCGATGAAAGAGACTTGTATAGGAAACATATACTCTCAATTAACGGGAAACACATGGATTGTAGACAATATTAAAACTTTGAATAGAAAACTAAATTTCTACTAAAATTAAGAACCGGTAGTCCTGGCCGCAACTCCATACTTCTAACAGTAGTATAGCTTCAATTTGTCCGCATTCCAGGTGCGCTTGATCGCTTTTTTATCAAGAGTTTCTAAAACATATGCTCCTTGGCCGAGGCTCTGCGTGATCCGGAACGACCCTTCCCAATTAGCCGCCAGTTTCCCGTCCCGGGCGTTTTAGTTTCCTATATCAGCTCTTCGTAGAACCAGGTCGCCGTTCTTAAAACTTCTTGGTCTCACCTTCTTGTTGAATCTCCTGGCTGTAAGTTGTTTTGTAGCTAGATCTCGGTGATGCGTCGTAGCCCGGATCTCCTCTATCAGTTCCAACTCGTTGGCCAATGCTTCATTATTGGTGACTTCACCTTCGCGGAGTGTGAGTTTTCGTCTCCAAGAAGGCTGTCCAATTTCCACAGGAATCATAGCCTCGCAACCATAAGTCATTCTAAATGGGGTTTCTTGAGTAGATGTCTGGATTGTGGACCTATAACCCCACAAGACATAGTATAGCTGCTCTACCCAATTGGTCCCAACCTCATGCACTCGTTTCTTTAGCCCGTCCTAGATGACTTTATTGGCAGCTTCAACTTGGCCATTAGATTGTGGATGCTCCACGGATGAGAAATGGTGCCTAATGTGGAAGCCAGCCATCATTTCCCCAAACCGCTTATCAGTGAATTGAGTGTCATTGTCCGTGATAACTTCAGTCGGGATTCCAAATCTGGATACTATACTTCTCTTGAAGAATTTTTGAACTCGGGCTGAGGTGATGGTGGCTAATGGCTCGGTTTCGATCGATTTTGTAAAGTAGTCAATAGCTACAATTACCCATTTCATCTGCCCTTCAATCGCTTTGAATGGTCCTAGAAGATCCATTCCCCACTTATAAAAAGGCCAAGGTGTTGTGATGGATGTTAGCTCGAAGGGGGATGACCATGTGATTTTAGCATGTTTTTGGCAGCTCTCACATCTTTTCACATGTTCCTGTGTGTCTGCTTTCATGGTTGGCCAGTAGTATCCTGCGCGAAGAGCTTTAGTTGCTAGGGATTTTGCTCCCATGTGCTGGCTGTTGATACCCTTATGTATCTCGGTCATCATGTATTCTATCTGGTTTGGTCCAAGACATAGCAACACTGGGATATGTGGGCCTTTACGATACAATTCTCCTGCTTGAATGGTATACATGGTTGCATCCCGGACTAGCTTTCTAGCTTCTATAGTGTCGTCGGGCATTGTTCCTTGTTCTAAATAATCGATTATAGGCTTCCTCCAATCCTCGGCAGTCGAGATCATCAAGATACAAGTGGGATGGTCGATTTCCTGCTAAATAACTGTCCTTTGAGTGCCTGTGCCTTTGGTACTTGCTAGCTTGGATAGTATGTCAACTCTGGCATTATCCTCCCTGGGAATATGTACGACGATGACTTCATCGAACTCAGCAATCATCTCTTTGACCTTGGTTAAGTATTTTACCAGTGGGGGTCCTTTGGCCCGATATCTCCCCTCGATCTGTGTCGTGATGAGTTGATAGTCTGTGAAGACGTTCAGCTTTTGGGCTGGTTGCTCTTTAGCTAGTATAAGCCCGGCTATCAATGCTTCGTACTCAGCCTGGTTATTGGATGTCGGGAAATTAAGTTGCAGAGACTGTTCGATGGAGACTCCCTGTGGGCTTTCAACTATGATCCCAGTTCCGCTTCCTTTTGTGTTAGATGATCCATCCACATACAATTTCCAGACCTCCGTGCCTCCCGGTATCGTCGAGGTGAGTTCTACCATGAAGTCGGCCAAAGCCTGAGATTTAATTGCATGTTGAGCTTCATATTTTAAATCAAACTCGGACAGTTGAATCGCCCAACTCATCATTCTGCCAGCCAAGTCTAGCTTATGTAAAATTTTCCGAATTGGCTTATTTGTGCGTACTACAATGGTGTGGCCTTGGAAGTATGGGCGGAGCCTCTTGGTTGCTACGAGAAGTGCAAATGTCATCTTTTCCAACTTTTGATATCACAATTCTGAATTTTTAAGAGTCTGGCTTATGAAATACACCGACAATTGCGACTTGCCGATTTCTCTGACTAACACGGCGTTGACCGCTTCTCCTCCCACTGACAGATATAAGATTAGTGTCTCATCAGACTCTTCTTTCTTTAGAAGTTTGAAAAAAGGGAGCGCTTTTTCTGCTGATTTCGGGAGAAATCATTTCAAAGCGGCTAAGCTACCTGTTAACTGTTGTACCTCTCTTTTATTAGCCAGGAATTACATGTCTAGCACCGCTTTGCATTTGTCCGGGTTAGCTTCTATTCCCCTATGGCTCAACATAAACCCTAGGAATTTTCCTACAGTTACCCCAAATGCACATTTGAGTGGGTTTAGCCGAATGTTATGCTCCCTTAACTTGCAGAATCTCTCCTCCAGATCTTGAATGTGATTCCCGGTCGAATCTGTTTTAGTGATCATATCATCTATGTATACTTCTATATTTCGACCGAGCTGTTGGGCAAAGACTCTATTCATCATTCATTGATAGGTGGCACCAGCATTTTTTAAACCAAATGGCATAACATTGTAACAGTAGTTTGCCTCGCTTCCTCTGAATGTTGTCTTCTCACAGTCCTCCGGATACATGGGAATTTGATTATACCTAGAGTAAGCATCCATGAATGATAACAATCTGAACCCGGACGAATTATCGACCAGTTGATCTATGCTCGGCATAAGATACGAATCCTTAGGGCATACCTTATTTAGGTTATATAATCAACGCACACCCATCATTTGCCGTTTGATTTCTTGACCATCACCACATTAGATAGCCAGGTGGTGTATTGGATTTCCCTTATGAACCCGGCCTCCAATAGCTCCTTGATATGTCTCTCCAAGGCTTGCTTACGTTTTGGCCCGATATTTCTAATCTTCTGGGCTACTAGTTTCGAACCGGGATACATCGTCAATTTGTGATAGTAGAAGGTCGGCCTTATACCTGGAATTTCTGAAGTTGTCCATGCAAAAATATCTCGGTTGTCTCTGAGACACTTTGTCAGTTCTGCTTTGACAATTGGGTCAGCTATTTTTCCTATCCTGGTAATTTGGAAAGCCTGGGATCCTATCTGAATTTCTTCAAGCTCGTCGGCTGGTTCTGGCCTTCATTCCTCCACATCTTCTCTCACGTCGAATTCTACCAGGTTTATCAATTTCTTTGGTTGTTCTTCATCCAGTCTCTGCTCCACCCGGTCTCTTGACGTATTTGGGGTGGAGAAGATGAGTTGTAACGTCTCTCTTGACTCTCTCGTGCTTGATTGATTTTAATTAAAAACTCGTGTCCACTTTGTATTAAAATGATCTTAGTTGTATGTTTTTCACGAAAATTCTTTTCGCCTTATTTGCTAATTTTATGTAAATAGCATAAACAATTTTCCTCACCACGGTTCATTTATAAATAAGAGTACAGTCCATGATACAGTCCATTATACAGTTCATAGTACAGTCCATAATACATGTCCAATAATATACAGATAGTCCAAAATACATAAGAACCACAAATAACAAGCATCACAACATCAACATCACATCTTCCACTTATTCATGCACATCTTCATTCCACCATCCATGCTCAGCTACTACTGTTCCTCTGCTCGCCCAAATAAATTGGGGTCATCACAGGTGTCAACCACAGACACAACTCGAGTAAGTTTATTACAAACAAAGTTTGAATAAGATATATATAAAAGACCAATTGATTCACAGATTATTACACAGATTAAATATTTCACAGCACACAGATTAAATATTCAGTTCACCACTCATTTATCAATAAATAATCATTTCACATACTCATTATGTGGTGCATGAAATGCATGCTCATCTTTTAACATGATGCATGACTGAGATCTCAGCTTTATCATAAAATCAACATCAGTGGCCACAGTCAGATAGCCCCAATCACTGATCCAGAACTTGCATGATCAGTCAGGGTGTCACAGTGGTGCACAGGAAAGTCACCCACACTGCATGTGATCATCATGGCTGGCGTGAGTTCCCCACTGCCGAAGCACCCCCAGCTCAGACTCCTCACTGTCTGAACGCTCATACTCAATTCCTCTAACTATCTGACACACATTTCCACGGATTAACCCCCGCAGGACATCAACTCCACGGATTAACCCCTGCCAGACATATGTGTATGAAAATGCATGAATGGTTTAATTATTCTTCTTTACCATTAATCTCCAATTTATTTCTCATAGTCTCATCTTGGCACTTAACATTTTTTTTAATCATCCATCAATCTCACAAATATCAGTGCCCACAATTTTCTTAAGAAATAATCTTAAGAATATATATATACTATGAATCTTTAACATAGCTTAACATCAAGTGAATGTTAGAATATCATACAGCAACATAAATAAAATAATATACAGCCACCTAATTAAATACAGCATCATAAAATACATAACAACATACAACAACCTATTAAATATCGTATCATAGAGTATACAACAGCATACAACAACTTAATATTATACAACAACCTTGAATACAGTAACCTAATTAAATATACAGCAACCAAATAAAATATACTGCACTAATTAAAATATACAGCAACTAAATATACATCAACATATACAACAGCAACATAACAGCATAAGTCATACAGTTTTCATCAATAACTTAATTAAATACAACAACAGCAACATATAACTTAATTAAATATAGTAACAGCATACAACATCATTTAGTTATAATTACAACCATAACAGCAACATAATAAATTAAGCAACAACATACAACATTAAATTTAAAATACAGCCAAGGAATCCTATGGACACAAGGTAGAATTAATTATCTTGGACAGCCACTTATTTAATTCAAGTTAATTATTCTTTTGGTTGCTTAAGGTTAGGTCTATATACTATTCTAGTTCATTGTGACATTTGAACAAACACTTGGTGTTCTATTAATTCATTCATTGAGACAATTTATCAAACATGTGATATGCAACCTTGAATTCAAAGAATTCTACTTATACCTTAATCCTTATGAAATTCAACATATTTCTAAGAATAAATCAGCATGTTCTCCTCCAATTTCTAGCATCAAAACAACATATATACACTTCAAGGAACATAGGAAATTTCGGCCACTTCAAGGCTTA
>PYAF01000970.1:264786-280038 GCA_007407185.1 Glycine tomentella | reverse complement strand
CATTTCTATAAAATCAACATACTTTTAGGAACAAAACATGCTTCCAACCAAATTTATTATCAAATTAGGTATAGATACTTAAAGAAACACAAAAGGATTTCAGCCCATCATTCAAAACCTTATAAGAATCTTATTCAAGCTTTGAATATCATAAACTCCCCATACCTTATTTGTCTTATGTTTGGACAGCCCTTTGCTTTCTTGCTTCTTCTTGAAAGCTTGGTTTATTAATTCTTACTTCTTCATGAGTTTCCTAAGGTTTGATGTTCTTGGTACAAAGTATGATAAAGAAGGTTAAAATGAAAAGAAGATAGGATGCAAGTGAGTGGTTTCCACGGCTAGGCTTGTTTTGTTTTAGAAATATTTTGGAATGGCTTTAAGAGTGGCAAGGCTTCACACGTTCATTCCCCTTGGACCAGCCATACCTCACGGTCCTTTCCTCTTATAATTTTCTTCTTAAAATGTTATTGAAGACCTATGGTCCGTCCACCTCCTTAACAAGATTTTTTTGTGCTAAAAATCTTACCTTACTTTCCACTTGGTTGGCTTTTTATTGGCTAAGTAATCACTTGCTTCCAAGTGGCCTTATTCATGAAGACTCTACATGTTTCCTTGGTTGATTTGTTTGCACGGATTCTAGCTAAATTGGAGTGCAATCCGTGTAGTTTTCTTAAGCTTTAGGTGTTATAGATTTTTAGTGTTTTATTAGCCAAAGTAATGATTAGTTTACTTTCTACTTGGTCCAATTGCCTTCGCCCTTATTCCTTGGCTGTCCACATGTCTTGGTTCCACACTTTTCCAAAGCTTTCTTCCTTGTTCCATGAAGTGCATGGTCTAGGCTTCATTTTGTGACAATATGCTTTAGTTTTTCTATTAACCGTGTAGTAGTCATATTTTAGGAATTCTTATACTTTGTTTTGCTTAATATAAATTCTTTACATAGACTAAAATTATTTCTAACATTTAGGAAAATCTAATTCCAATTGTTTCTTTGTGAGTAATATTCTAAATTTATTTAGAAACTAGTTTAGGTTTTAGTAGCATTTTTTTAAAATTTGATCTAGACTTTCTTAAATAGTTTTATCTTAATTCTCATTGGCTCATTTTGTTTTTAACTAGTAAAAGTATCAATCTAATTCATTTTGAATACTTATTTTTCCCATAATTAAGAGAAAACTTCATAGATCATGTCTATACTTTTCTTATAATTTTTCTGACACTCAAGATAGTCTAGATTAAGCTCTTTGCAACTTATTTTCCAAAATTCGTAGAAATCTTATTTTGGATTTCTCTGCTCCCCACCTTACTAATAATTTGTTATCTAAGAATATTTTATCCTATATTCAGGTTCCCATAAATTTCTGAAGTCATTTTGGTCATTTTTGACCAAGGGGTATTTTGGTCATTTTCTAAAATATCCAGGGGCATTTTGGTCATTTAGTGTTTCAGGGACCTATCTGTCATTTAAAATTGTCTAAGGACATTTTGGTAATTTCTCCTAGTAAATATCTTATTAAAATATCTAGGGATACATTGGTCATTTTTAGAATTGTTCAGGGCAAATTTGTCATTTTTGCCCTAGGGACATAAACGTCATTTCTGAAATTGTTCAGGGGCGTTCTTGTCATTTTGCCCTAAATTTTTCTACTGCCTTTCATTAATATTTTACTTTTAGTAATTGTCTGTAATTCCCTAAATTTTGGGGTGTTACATGAGTCGCCTTCACTTTCTCTTACAACATTGTAATAACATTGGCAGGATTCTTTTTTGTCTCCACAAATGGTTATTACTTCAGCTTTTGGTGCTTGGTGGACATTAACATATCCCATATGTGTATGGTCGGCCTTCCGAGAATGACATTGTACGGAGAAGTGAAGTCGGCAACAACAAATGTTACCCTTTCCGATTTGAAGGCTTCCCTAGTCCCCCATGTGAGCCGTAATTCAATGGAACCCTTAAGTCCCGTATTCTCACCATTGAAACCTATTAACATGGTTTTACATGGCTTCAAATCTTCCTCGTCTAAGTTCATTTTCTTGAAGGCGGTCCAAGAGATGATATCAGCTGAACTGCCATTGTCCACGAATATTCTTTTAACCCAACAATTGACCAACGTCCCAGTAATAACTAGGCTTTCCTCATGGCCGGGGTCCATGTCTTTCATGTCTTCCTCCGTGGGAGGTCGGACTTGTGACGACTTTCTTTGAATCTGGGTTGTTCTCGAACTGAGAGGACTTCCTTCAGATATTTTCTCCGTTGACTGGCTGTGTCTCCTCCTCCTCCCATGGCTCTAGAAATGACGTTACATTCGAATTCTGGTTATGGGAACTCGTCATCATGTTTTCCTCTCTTGTCATCCCGGCCTTTTTGACCATCATTCTGGCTGGCTTTCCGTTTGACTCATTGGCCTTGTGTTTTGATCACATATTGCATCAGTTTTCCCTCTCGGATAAACTTTTCTATAACATCTCGCAGATCCCAACATTGATCAGTAGTGTGACCCGGCCCATTGTGAAACTCGCAAAAACGAGAATAGTCTAATCCAGCCTTCTTAAATACTGGCCGGGGTCGATCCACCTTCTTCATGTCTGTTAAAGCCACTTCTCTCCACACCTGTGCCCGGGAAGTATTCAACGGGGTGTACTTATCATACATGGTTTCGTATCTTCCTAGTCTGAAGCTGGCATCATTATTCCTATTGGGATGGGCATTTCCGGGGTGCTGGCGATTTCTTGGTGGAGAATTTTTCCTTCTAGGAATAGTATTAGCAATCTCCATCTGTTCCAGCTCTAAGTACTTCTTGGATCGTATTCTGAATTCCAGTAAAGATTTTACTGGGTCCATGTAAATGGATTTCGTTGGTCGGGAAGATCCACTGAGCCCGGCTAATAAAAGATGCACGTGTACTTTTTCCTCCAGGCCTTGTACTTTTAAAGCGGCTTCTTTAAAATGATCCAAGTAGCTTTGCACTGTCTCCTCGGGTTGTTGACGAATCTTCCCCAATGCAAATTCAGATTTGGGTTGTTTCTTACTCGTTACAAAATTGAGTAAGAACTTTTGACCAAAATCCTTGAAATTGCGAATTGACCGGGGTGGAAGCATATGAAACCACGTTTGTACCGCGCCCGATAAAGTAGTGACAAAAATCCGAGAGATTATTGGCTCATCAATCCCTCGGACACACATCTGCATATCAAACTCGTCGATATGCACCTGTGGATCCTAACTTCTATCATATTTCTACAAAAAGGATCTGTCAAAATCCTCTATAAACTGGGCATTAACAATCTCGTCAACAAATGGTCTATTATTGTGTTGGCCGCGTCGATACTTCCTTCGATATACTTCACCCCCTACTCTGGGTTGATGCACCGGACTCTGAATTGACTTCGTCGGCCTTACATCTGCTTCGATGGTCTGGCGTGGGGCCTCAGTACGTGTATCATGATGCTCTAGATTACCTTCTCATGCTTGTCGATGGCAAAGTGCTCCGATCTCGAAATGAATATTTAGCTCCGGTGTGCTGATTTCAACATCATATGCCTAATGTTGATGACTGGTCTGATGGTGCCCTTCAACCGGCATGGGACGAGAGAGCTGTTCCTGTGCCGGGCTCTCCATGTTTCTGATACGTCACTCCACATGCTACAAACGATGCTCTCTGTCATGTCTCCATTTTGCGCAGTGCTCATCTAACTGCGTTATTATGTTGTTAATATCCTCTAGCGTTCAATCCGGGACAAGATGGACTCAAGCGCACTATTAACAAAGTGCTGAATTGGCTCTTGTTCCATCTCGGACATCGTATGCAGTGGATTTAGCTATGCAGGAGAAGACGCAGTATTTGAGGCTGCATCTTCTACTTGCACAGCTCCATGGGGAACCACATTGGTGGCTGGTTCTTGTCGTTCTTCGTTCTGATGGCTTCCTATGTTTACCATCGTGATCAATGGGGATTGAAATTTATCAATTCCCCATAGACGACGCCAATATTCTGTTCGTAACAAACAGAAATGTCCAACTAGGATGCTGGTGATTTGCTGTTGGATCTAATTCTCCCTCTCTCCTTCTGAGAATATTTATATGGAAGAAATATCCCAGAGAAGAAGATCATAGTGCTTGAAGGGAAAATACCACAATGAACGTGGGTGTGTGCACCGTGTGAAGGAAATAGAGAGAGTAAGAATTGTGTACCTTTTCCCCCCTATATTCACCTTTTATTTATACTAGATTTACCTCTCAACTGATCGTGGATTGTTTCCGAGAATCATAGATGGAATCGTTACTATCCGTTGCCATAATCTTTGAACTGGTCATGGTCCACGATTATCTCTTCAGTTGAAGTTGAGCGCCTACTACTTCTTAATGGGCCTTCCCGTTAAGCCAACTTCTCATTTCTGTAACAAAAACAAATTTAATTTTGTTTTGTTAACCTTTTTTATTTTACTTAGTGGAAATATTAAAATACAATAATAAAAAATAAAAATCAGTAATATCATTATTAGAGTAAATTGAAACATTAAAAAATATGACATTTATTTCACTTAATAAATTTTTATAACATGAATTTGACAAATTTATTTTTAAAATTATGTGATTATTTCAATAATTATTTAAATACAACCATAGAAAAATTAATCATTTATAAGCATACTTATTTATGATTCATATTTACTGATAGTTTTAAAAGTGTTACCAATCTAATAATTAATGAATAAATTCATCAACTTTGAAGATGATTAATGTTTATCAAAACACACGGTTTCATTATTTTTAATGGAAATTTTTCTCATCTGTATTTTTTTTTAATTATATATATATATATTAAATCAATAAATATTAATTATTAGTTAATGATTTTTTTGTTGGAAAGAATCCAACACACGATCTTTCTTTTTCTTTTTCCTTCTTCTACTATCAAATCAATTTTATAATTTTTGGATTGTAAAACAAGTATCTATCAAACATTTTCCAAATAAAAAACTCCATCGAGGGATATATTGTAAATGAAATTATTGCTCAGAAAATTCTATTTTCAGATAAATCGACGGTTACATTCAGTAATCATAAAAATCTATCATAAGAATTAAGAAATAATCAAGTTCAACGAATCCCTCCACAAAGATTAATATATATTTTAAAACTAAGTGGTTAGTTATAATTCCGTTGACATACTCTTGCACAAACTAGCTACATTAGTTTTCAAAGTAGTCCCTTCCATCTCTATTCTTCATTGTTGGGTTTGGTAAGCTACTTTGCCTAGTAGTGTTATCATTTAATGAACGAGGGCTCTTTGATTTGATGTGAGACGTCAAGGGTATCAAAATTCATGGTGCTAATGGTTTTGGTGAGGAATAGGGTCCCCATCTACTAGTAAAACAATAAACAGGTCTAGCTACTTTGCAATGCACACACTCACCTTCTAGTCTATAGATAGAAAGTAAGATACTAGTCTAGAATAAAAAACAACTCTTTTTGAGAGCCTAACATTGGATAAATTATTATATAATACATAATATCATCTTATTTATGATTGTTATTAATAATTATGTGACACAAATAATTTAATATTTTAAATTAATTAAGATTAATTTCTTAAATTAAAAAATAACACAATTATTTCGTGTTAAGTTATTGTTGAGTATATATTTAATTTAATAAATATATTTTTCATTGTTCACCTGTTATATGATCATTATTTGAAATCATAAATGACGCAATGGTCTTCAAGTATTTAATAATTTTTTCTATTAATTGTATAAGTTGCATAATTTTCTCTTAGTCCCTCATGGTCCATGTTTATTAATGCTTCCTAGTAAACAAAGAGCAGAAGGCATCAGAATATGCCAAGGAAGGACCACAACTTGAGAGAGATGCAATTAAAGATTGTGTTTCTTCCTTGTGGGCACACCTCATAAGAGTATGACATTGCAAGTTGGATAAGAAGATGATGCAGTGTCCACAAACAGCTCACTACTACCAATATATAACCGGGTAAAGGAGGCTCCGTTCTCTCTACTTGATTTGTAACTACATACACCATCAATTCTGATGTGTCTCACAACGGAATATGGGACCCTTTTGTATGTTTTGTCTCATACTAAATAAACAGAATTTGATAAAATTCAGCTAAACATAAGGGTAATTGTAAAATGATACAAAAGGTAAAAACCACTTAAACATCAATCTATATGCCAAGAACTTAAATTCTTAGAGTTTTGATAAAATTCAACTAAACATAAGGGGTAATTATAAAATAAGATACAAAAGGTAAAATATATATAAACTCTTACAATACATTTTTGGATGAAGCATTTTAAATTAGAAAAATAATTTAAATAAGAATTTAAATTTTTTTAAGATAAAATTTAGTGTTTGAATATTTTATTTAAAAGTTTTTAAAATTCAATAAATTTTAAAGAAAAATTTAACTTAACTAAAATTGAGTAATTGTAATTCTTGAAAGTTATGACCTTCCGAAGTTTTCATTCACACCGCGTGTGGCCACCGATTTCGAGCGTGTGGTCACCGATTTCGCCTCAATTGGACATCTCAGTCAAAAGTTATGACATTTCAAAGTTTTCATTCACATTGTGCCAACTGTGTCTTCCACGTGTCCCCACCTGTGCCTACCACATGTCGCATGCTGCTTAAATACGCCTCATATGGGCGTGTTGTAACACGTCCCATGCAGGCGTGTTCAAGTGTCCCATTTGTGTAAATAAATTTCAAACAGCCCTATATCGGTAAATAATTAGAAAAAAATACCATTTATGTTTTTTTGCCTGTTGGAGAGTAAATCTAGTTTCATGATATGTTTGATTATCTTCAAAAGTAAGCTTACATAGTAAAATTTAGCCAAAAAACTCAATTTTATATAAATAAAACTTGAGTTGATTTTGTAAATTTTAATTCAAACATAGGTACTAAATTGTTGTGATGGTCATTTTGATGCACTTTTAATGTATAGGTGATCACAAAATATATCCTTTTACAAACATAGGATCAAGGCTTGGGAATAATAACACAAACATACTTTAGACTCTTAGAGTTTGTTTAGATATTAGTTGTGACAGTGCCCATTGTTGGGTATCTCGGACCCTCAAATATCAAATTGAATCAAATTGTGGAAGCGAAAATAAAATCAAAAGGGAGAGAGAGAGAGAGAGAGAGATAATCAGAATTTGGTTTACGTGAAAAAACCTTACTCAATGTGAGAAAAGGAAAAACTCACGGGATCTAGTCCAGTATCAAAATTCACTATAACAATAATCGGTTACAATGAATCAAAAACACACCAATGTGGTGGTACACTCTACCTCTCCAATAATGGTGGTCACTCAAACGCTCACAGTGTTTCACTCTAAGCTCTCAAATATGCAAGCACTATGAATTGCTCAAATATAACACTCAAGACTGTCACTTGAGGTTCTCCAATTTCTGTGTGTCTTGCCTCCACCCTTACTCATCTATTTATAGGATGAATTGGGTTTACAATGGGCTGGGCCTAAGCCATCAAATAAAAACAGAATCAAATAAAAATAGAAATATCAATCAACTAAAAACGGAAATTATCAATCAACTAAAAACGGAAATTATCCAACAAATCTCTCCCTTCCGTTTTTCCAATGTGACCGAGGTCTTCAACTTCAACAACCCGGTCTTCTCACCTCGGCTCCATCATGCCGAGTTCATCAGCCCGGCTCCTTCACAGCAATCTTTAAATTTCCATGCTGGTACCGGCTTCGTCATCATGTAAATCTGGTTTTCATGCAGGGAATTCATCTCATCTTGCATGGTCTTCTCCCATTCTTCTTTCTCTGAGCTCATCACGACCTCATCATAACTCTGAGGCTCACCATCTTCAGCAATGATGGTGTATTCATCATCAGGGTACCTTGTAGAAGGTCTCCTTTCTCTAGTGGGGTATCTCGGCTGTTCTTCCTTAGCCTCATAAGAACCTGGTTCATCATTTTCAACTCGGATCTCGGCATCATCAGCTTCTTGCTGGTCATCATCTTCAACATCACCTTCAGCGATTTCTTTACTGGTTTCTCCCCCTGCTTCACCACTTTCACGAGGGACGGGTTCTTCTCTTCGGATAGTAACCCGGACTTGGGGCTTAGAGATGTCATGGATGGTCTCATCCTCATGGAAGACTACATCTCGGCTTCTCACAATCTTCTTGTTGATTGGATCCCACAATCTGAAACCAAACTCGGTTTTCGGTGAACCGAGGTATATGCACTCTTTCGTCTTCGCATCCAGCTTCGCCCTTTCATCTTTAGGGACATGCACGAAGCTCGGCATCCAAACACTCTCAGGTGATCATAGGTCGCTCTCCGACCTGTCCAAACTTCCTATGGAATCTCTCCTTCTAGCGGCCTCGATGGTGAGAGATTTATCAAATCCACCGCTGTTCTCACTGCCTCTCCCCAATATGCTTTCGACAACCTGACGTTGGATAGCATACTTCGGACCTTCTCTTCAATAGTCCGGTTCATTCTCTCAGCAAGCCCGTTCAGCTGGGGTGTCTTGGGGGGCGTCTTCTCAAGTCGGATCCCAGCTTCTCTACAGTAAGCTTCAAAGGGACTACGATACTCACCACCGTTATCAGATCTGACCACCTTCAATTTCTTGCTAGTCTCCCTTTCCACCATGGCATGGAATTCCTTGAAATATTGGAGTACCTGGTCTTTTGTCTTCAGAAGATAAACCCACACTTTGCGGGAGTGGTCATCAATGAAAGAGACAAAGTACTGAGTTCCTCCAAGCGATCTCTCTGACATGGAGCAAAACGTCAGTATGGACGAGGTCAAGTATGCACCTCTGTCTCCTGGGTTGATCCGGTCTCATAAATGAAACCCGGTGCTGCTTTCTAGCTAGGCAGTGCGAACAAATCTCCAGCACTTGACCCTTCAACCCGGTCAATAGTTCTTTCTTCTTCAAAATCTGGAGTCTTTTCTCGCTCATGTGGCTGAGGCGCTTGTGCCACAGCTCCAAGCTTGGTCCATCTCGGACAGAATTGGCTTCTCCGCCATTGGTCTTTCCTTGCATGACATACAAGGAGCCTTCTTTCTTTCCTCGGGCCACGACTAAGCTTTCCTTGATCAGCTTCCATCTACTTTCTCCAAAGTAATTTACTAACCCGACATCATCTAGCTTTCCAACCAAGATCAAATTCAAACGCATGTCAGGTACATGCCTCACATCCTTCAGCGTAACCCGACATCCTGTGTCTGTGGTCAAGGTTACATCACCAATACCAACAATCCTGCTGGTCACCTGATTGCCCATCTTCACGACACCATAATCTCCCTTCCTGTAGACAGAGAAGAATCTCTCATGTGGGGTGAGGTGGAACGAGACACCGGAGTCAACAATTCAGGTGCAGTCATCATGGGCTACATTCAACATTTCCTCACTGAGGAGAAATATGTCGGCATTCGGGTTGGCAGCCACCGCCGTGGTGCTCTGATCATTTCTTCTTCTGGAACAATTTGATCCGGCTTCACACAGCCGTTCTGTTCATCATTCTGTAAAGTCCTGCAGTTTGGTCTCTTGTGTCCTACCTTCCCACAGTAGAAGCACTTCAAGTCATGCTTTATCCTTGACCGGCCTCTGGACCTATCTCGTCCACCTCGATCCCGGCTCTTGCCACGACCCCGGGAGTCGGTCTTTCATCTGTTCTCAGCAACATTAGCCTCAAACGTGCTAGATACACCTCGTTCTCTTCTCCTGGCTTCTTCATTCAGGAGGCTGTCTGTTACGGCATCCATCGTCAATTTTCCTTCTGGAACCGAGTTGCTCAAAGTCACCACCAAAGTATCCCAACTTTCATGTAAGAAACTCAGCAACAACAAAGCCTGCATCTCATCATCAATTTTCATATTAGCTTTGGACAGTTGATTCACAAGACCTTTGTAGGTGTTGAGGTGCTCGATCATACTCATGTCATCCTTGTATTCAAGCTTAACAAGTTGGCGGACCAGGTGTGCTTTGTTCCTGGGAGTCTTCTTCTGAATCATGGACTCTAGCTTGTTCCACAACTTGTACGCGTTCGTGAACTCGGACACGTGCTCAAAGAGGCTTTTGTCAATGTATTTCTTGATCGTGGCCACCGCCTTACGACTCAGGATCTCCCAGTCCTTGTCCGACTTGCCAATCGGCTTCTCCTCCAGGACTATGGGATCATATAAATCCTTGCAGATAAGATGATCCTCCATCATCGACCTCCAATAGTTGAAGTTATCTGCGATCAACTTGAACATATCTCCGTCGTGAGTTATGCCACTGGTCTCCATCTCGTCTCCTTCAGAACTTGTCGAACCCGGGCTCTGTTACCACTGTTGGGTATCTCGGACCCTCAGATATCAAATTGAATCAAATTGCGGAAGCGAAAATAAAATTAAAAGGGAGAGAGAGAGAGAGACAATCAGAATTTGTTTTACGTGAGAAAACCTTAATGTGAAAAAAGGAAAAACTCACGGGACCTAGTCCAGTATCAAAATCCACTATAATAATAATCGGTTACAATGAATCAAAAACACACGAATGTGGTGGTACACTCAACCTCTCCAACAATGGTGGTCACTCAAACGCTCATAGTGTTTTACTCTAAGCTCTCAAATATGCAAGCACTATGGATTGCTCAAATATAACACTCAAGATTGTCACTTGAGGTTTTCCAATTTCTGTGTGTCTTGCCTCCACCCTTACTCATCTATTTATAGGATGAATTGGGTTTACAATGGGCTGGGTCTAAGCCATCAAATAAAAACAGAATCAAATAAAAACAGAAAATATCAATCAACTAAAAACGAAAATTATCAATCAACTAAAAACGAAGCCATTGAGCACAAACGGAATACCTTCTTTCTAGGTGGATTGAAATGAACGGATTTTAGTGAGTTCAAACCTTAACCCAAACTCACTATTAAGAATGTGTTTATTTCAATCATTTTCTAATTTTCAATGAACTTTAGAGCCAAACTCATGCGTCTATACTAGTCATTGGCATTGAACTAAACCGAACAAATATTCAAACAAACCCTTATTCTGTCAAAATTTCTACCTTACTAGTATTTTTTTTATAAAAAAATATCTAATTTGAAGGTTTCCCCAAATTCTAAGGTCAGAGCACATGCTAGAACACATGATTGCGTTTACATCATAAGATGACCTGTTAATTGACTCCAGCAATTTGAGCCAAGACTTTGATGCTGTTGTGTGACCCTTTGCCCTTGACAAACAGGCATATATAAATATCCACCTTAGCCACTAACCATTTTTCAATTCCAATATAACCACCTCACATTTTTTTCATCACTCCTTAAAGATGACAACATCAGAAAAAACTTCAAACTTGGATCTCATACGCCAACACCTCTTAGGTGAAAACATCATTTCAGACTCCTCCTCCTTTTTCTCCAATCTCCATCATCATCCTGTGAAACTTGAACCCCCCTCATCACCAGAATTTGATTTCACCTCATATATCTTAGATAACAACACAAGCAGCCGCTTCTTCACATTCCTTGAAGGCTATGATTTGGTGGCAGACATGAAGTTTGTAATTGATTCAGACAACACCACCACCATGATGATCCCTTCAAAGGAGGTTATAAAGAAATGCAATATTAATTCTCCTGAAGAACAACCAATAGTGTCATCATCATCAGAAGAGAAGCCAACAATGAAAAAGTTAGAACATTATGATGAGGCAAAGCGTTATAGGGGGGTTAGGAGAAGGCCATGGGGAAAATTTGCTGCTGAAATCCGTGACCCTACAAGGAAAGGGACAAGGGTTTGGCTTGGAACATTTGACAGTGAAATTGATGCTGCTAAGGCCTATGATTGTGCTGCTTTCAAGATGAGGGGTCAGAAGGCCATTCTGAACTTCCCTCTTGAGGCTGGAGAGTCTGATCCTAAACCTAATAATAGTTGTGGCAGGAAAAGGAGAAGAGATCAGAGCCATGATCATGAATTGGAGCTTCCACAAGTTCAAGTTCATCATGGTGTTTCATGAGTAAGTGAGAAGAATATTAGAGTTAGTTTAATTAGTTGGGTGGCTAGCATTAAGTTTGTTACTTACCTAGGAACATAATATGCCTGTTAAAGTCTGTACATAGAAGCAATGCTAATGTGAAATGTCTATATGAATCTATGCAAAGCATGTTATGAAAGTTTTGCTAACTTTTAGGAGTTTTAGAAAAATATTAATCAGTTTATGTTTTTTTTTTTTTTTGTCTTAACTTCCAGTTTATCAAATGAAAGAGATTCTCTAACTAATCAGAAATTTGATTAATTGATAAAAAAGTCTAATAAAAATTTATTTTTCAATAAGGATAATCAGTTTATGTTTGAAGATACACCGAATAAAATGAACCAACACATTTTCTTTTTGTTGCTTGTTCTGTTTTTTGAGGGAAACTAGCAAGAAATTTTCAGTTCACCTTCACTTTTGTCGGCTAATACTAGTTTTCATTCTTATAACATACTAGAAGCTTGTATAATTTACTTCGAGTAAAAATGCATTCAATTAGACCTATAATAGATGATTGGTACAATTCTTTTGTGTACTTTAAGTTGGTAAAAAATAATTAATTACACCAATCATTTAGTATGAAGTTGATCAACCCCATTTTTACTCGAGCAAGTTAGACAAATTCGTATCATAAATATACTCACAAAACTAATGTAAAGTGTCTAATATACAATTATCCATTGCATGTTATATATCATAAATTTGTTGAGTTCACCTTTAGTTTTGTCAGCTCACCATTATTTACTTTAATTTATATATAGTCATATATATGATAACTTTGTAGAATTTTATAATAAATATTTCAAAAATTATTTTAAAATTATTTGTGAGTGATTAGTAGTTCAAAAATTTATAACGATAATGCATGAAAATTTAATTCATCAATAAATTCTTGAGTGAAAATACAGAATAAAATGAACCAAACATCTTCTAAATTGTTTCTTGTCTGTCTTCTGAGGAAAATTATAAATTCTTTTCAATTCACCTTCACTTTTGTTGGCTGATTCTAGCATTCATTCCGATAACATAACATAATATAATCATAAAACCTAAATGAATAATTACCGCAGGGTTCATAAATTGGGCCTTGTGTACCATTTCTGCTTCTTGTCAGTGTAATTTGCAAATTGAATACGGAGTTCAGTATTGCTTTGAAGTATCTGCTTACTGTTTCACCGCAAAGAAGAAGAAAATTAAATGTAATGGCACTATTTTAACTGTGAAAATGTTATCAATACACTCTTTCTGATGCTTTTTGTGATGTCAGATCAATTCGTTTCTCACAAAAATTTAAATAAAGAATCAGAGTAATACAGTGTATTGAAAATAATGTTCTGGTAACCCTCCTCTTTTAACTATTATTATCCAATGTACCAGAGTACATAAAATTGAAATTAATGAGTATTGATTTGGAATTATAAATAATTTATTGGAAAAGAAAAAAATTACTTTAATCATTTTTACGCCTTAAAAAAATAATCTCCCATTGACCGATACTCTTGGTTAGGATGTATCACACCTAACATTTAAAATTAGACAACATAAAATAATTAAAAATAAGCCTTTTCTATCTTATTTCAATAAGTTTTATGATTATATTTATAACTTAAGTATATAAATTTATTCAATAAACACTTGATTAATTTTGTAGCTTAACATTATACAATGTAAAAACAGCTTATAAAATAATTAAGGGAAAGATGAGATTTTAGATTTTATTCTTCCGATCAAACGCGATCAAAGTTTCTATACTTTTATATTAATTTTTAATACTTAAAAAATACAAGGTTTAGTCATTTTTCTCTAAAAATGCATTAGGTTTTCTAAAGTTAAAAAATACTAAATCTACATATTTTTTTTAAAGTTTGAATATCATATTCATTAATACGTAGGTATAAAGACTGTAATCGTATTTATTACAAAGTGTAGGGAGTAAAAACTGATAAAGTGGTCTCTCTCATATCTTTCCGTCAAGTTTTTTCTTTTGAGAACACGTAATGGACGTTTTCCTTATAAAATGTGACTTGTTAAAGAGGGGAATCATCCAACAAGGATCATATAGAAGCATCTTGTAGCCTTTGAAACTCAGCAGAGGGGAAAGGGAACCTCATCTTTTTTTTATTGTGGGTACCATGGAAGCATTTGGCTGGATTATCTTTCACTTAACGTGGCATATATCTTCATTTATTTTTACGATATATGAGGAAGTGGCATATATCTTTATCTTTCTTCAATTTATAGCCTTTCTACATGCAACAAAGAAAACGAACGAATGTGGCAAAGTTGTACTTTTGGTTTCAAATCTTAACACTTACTCAGATCTTGATTATAATAAGAAAAAATATATATTTCACATTAATAAAAAATTAATTATTTTTATTAAAAGTGTGCGACTCCCAATAAAAAAATTGAACTTTTTTTTAAAATTATCATTCATTTAAATTTGATATAAAATATAAAAAAATCTTTGAGCTTATTAAGTAGAAGGTATATTAGAGATAATTTTATTAAATAAGATATTGATATAATTTATTTGTTTATATTTGAGACTAAAACAAAAGGGTGTTTTGTTGTTTATCTTAAGTTAATTTGAAAATTTTAAATTTTAGAGATTAGACTTGATTTTTTTTTTAAATGACTTGATATATTTTTAAAAAAATGCGTTTAAATGATACTTTAAGTTATCCAAACTTAGTAACTATCCAAACTCGGGGAAATATTTACTGAGTGTATGTATATGTTTGCTGACATTTTAGTTATTTTGATCTGATAGTACAATGCTGATTGCTGAGCACCATTTGTGTTCTTGAAAAAAAAATCCTGATAAAAGAAAACATAGTACAAAATATTCAAGTGAATTATCACATACATATATATATATATATATATATATATATCTACTCAATCATAATTGCAGATATAATATTAGTTACTCAAATTCTTAATACCATGATTTACCATTACATGTAATTTTTAATAATATTTTTTTAACACTTAGTAAAAGTGTTGTTAATTTTTTAATAATATTTAAAAAATATTATTAAATATGAATAAATGTTATTAATTTTTTTTCAACATTCTATTAAATGTTGTATCTAGTCCATGTCACTAAAATCTTTAACGATATGGATTATACACAACATTTAATAAAATATCGTGAAAACATATTAGTAACATTTATTCATATTTAATTATATTTTTTATAT
>PYAF01000970.1:242908-264686 GCA_007407185.1 Glycine tomentella | reverse complement strand
ATAGTAAGTTAGTAGAAGTGGAGGAACTTAAAAAGTTTATTACCAAAATAAAAATAAGTAAAATGTATTTTAAATATTTTAATTTTTTGTCACAATTAGACTTGATTTCTATATTTTAAAAACAATGATTTTAATTTAATTATTTTTTATAATTTGTAAATTTCATATATGATCTTAGTATCTTAAGTTTCTAAAAAAAGATGAAACTCACCAATTATAAAATAAAAAAATATGATGACCAAAACTTTCATTTTTAAAATATAAGGAAAAGTATTAAGATAGACTTTGATTGGAAGATTGAGAGATCTATAACATATTTTTAAAAAGAAAAAACAAATGTTTTAATAAATAATTAATCAATTTAGTGGTCGTTTGAGGGCTTTTACTTCTTGCATCTCTTTTTTTTTGTTTCATGCACCCACAAGAACATGAAAAGACACAACTATCTCTCACTTTCCTAGGAAAACCTTGCCTCCACCTAATACCATTGTGAACCCAAACACCACTTCGACAACCACCCAACACAATCGCTGACAACCCTAATGCAAAAAATGACATAAATTGAGTCAAGAACGAAAAAGAGTTGTAAAACTTGATCCTAAGGAAAGACATTTCTAGAATACACTAATTTGTTTTATACTTCTAGAATACTCTTTCCAAAAGTATAAGAACATAATTTAAAAAAGGCATTTCCAGAAGTACGAAAACATATGTGTATTCGAGAATGGCCTTTTCGGAAGTACAAAACTATACTTCCATAAAGGTCTTTATGAAATGCACTATTTTTTTATACTTCCAGAAAGGTCTTTTTGAAATTATATTTTTGTACTTCTAGAAAGACATTTCCAAAAGTATAAAAAATTAAATTAGTATATTTCAGAACTATGTTTGTATACTTTTAGAAAGACCTTTCTAGAATTATGATTTTATTCTTCCAAAAATGACTTTTCGGAAGTATAAAAAAATTAGTGTATTCCGAAAAGGTCTTCTTCGAATAGGGTCAATTTTTAAATCTATCTTTCGTTCCCGACTCCATATGCAACTCTATGCTTTCTTTCTTGCATTAGGGTGGTTTAGCGGTGGTGTAAGATGGTTGTCGTAGTGGTGTTTGGGTCGACAGTGGTATTAGGTGGAGGCAGAGCTTGCTTGGGACAAATAAGGGTATTTGTGTCTGTTCAAGTCCTTTAGGGGGTGCACGAAGCATAAAAGGAGATGCAGAAAGTAAAAGTCCTATTTTTAGTCCCAATAATATGTGACCCAAGAGCATGATCATTCAAATGATGACATCTACAGGGATGGTCTTAGATTGGATTTGTAAAAATCCAATTCATATCCAATCCATATCTACTTAAATGGATTGAATCTTAAATCTATATTCATATTTTAAAAAAAATAAATTGGATTCAAGATACAATCCATTTAAGTGGATATGGATTTGGTCATATCTAATCTATATCCACTTAAATGTTATAAGAATGTTTTTACAAATTTTAGTAATTAAACGCTAAAAAGTGAAAACTTATCTTGTCCACTTGAACTTGACTAAGTTCTACCATAATCATAATCATACTCAAGTTACTAAAATAAAATGTAATATAAATTATCAAAACAACAAACAATCTGAAGTCTGAAGGCTAAAGCACTATAACAGCTACATATCCTTAAAGTAGTAAATCGAACCAAATGTGATTTGGAACAATTCATCCATCTATTCCTCATTGTTTAGAGTATTATTCTGTAAAAAAAAATACTAAAACTATATTTTTGAAATTTTAAAAGCAACATCAAAATCCAAGAGTCCATCCAACCATCAAATGGTCAATCCGCTTCACTCAGATGTATCCTACGCTGTCAACAACCAAATGTCTACCTTTCACCAACCTCAGTGCTACCTATGCCCAAAACCATAATCAACAGTGTATACACAAAAATCCAAAAAAATAAAATAAAATTCACGTGCAAAGTGTAACATTAAAGTACCTTGCCAATTGTAAAGTGTAGGAATAAGTACTAATCTCAAACACTACTCTTTAAGAGAAATAATAGTTGAACCAAAAACTTCTTGCTGAGAAACCAACTCTATAAAAAAATAAAAAACTTTATGTTATTCAATAAATATTTTAATTATAATATTACTACAATATTGGAAAACAATATACCTTAGTTAAAACTTTGACGCTCTTCGAAATCAAAGTCTAACAATGGTACTAAAGGTGCATCTTTGAGCCAATCTGGTGTAGAGATAAATTCCTCCACCTTTTCATGTGATAGAGAACTACGAAACAGATCAAGCACCGTCCCACCTATGCTAAATGCAGACTCATATGCTACTGTTGAAACAGGTATAGCTAATAGCTCTTGTGAATGTTTGAAAGGATTGGAAATTGACCATAATTAACTTTCCACCAATCAAGAATATTCAGATTTGCAATTGTATCAATCCCTTCATCTAAATACTTTTGAGGTCAGATTTGTTTGATGAGGTTAGCCCTGATGTTTGCAAACCATATGAATTTTTCTTGTAACTAGGTACGTTTACATGTGCTTGTTGTGTGTCATCATGAGTCCCCTTTTATGACCATTATATTCATTAAACAATGATTTCAAAGAAGACTTTAGCCTTGACTTAGACCCATTTGCCTTGTCCACATCAAAAAGTTGATCAATTTCCCAATTCATATATATTACTTTAGACCTCGGATCTAACTCAACAACAATTAGCAACAACATGTTCAACTTGTTAGGATCACCCCAATATTTATGATATTTTTCTTCATATTTTTAGCCATCTTATGTGTAAATGTTGCAGTTAAGAAAATTGTTAATTCCATGCCAAATACCTACCATCTCTAACATGTACATGTTACTAATAACATAAAAGGTACCTGAGATGCGCAAAGTGGCTTCATAGAAATGCTCAAGAAGCGTAGAATAGCCTCAACATTTCCCAATCTTCATAGGAAGGTAGACCTATCTCTTTTCCTAACTCATTAGCATATTTTCTATCACGAAACTCAAACACTTGAAATGTCTTCCTATGCTTCAAAGTAGCATCTAACATCAAATAATTGAAATTCCACCTTGTTTCAATATCCAAGTAAATGTGACCCTTATATTCAATGTTTTGTCGTTCAACGCACTCTTTGAAACTTATAAGTCTAGAAGGAGATGATCTTATATATTTCACTGTCGCACGAATTCTTAAAATAGAGTTGTCAATCTCTTTTTGTCCATTGTTTTCAATCAAGTTTAAGATATGCGCACAACAACATATATGAATATACTCTCTTTTCAAAACTAAGTTATTTCAGTCCAAAAATGGAAGTAAAAATATTTTGTGTTCAAAAAAAGGAACCTACATTTGCATTTTTTGTTTTCATCCTAAAGACCTCTTTCCTTTGGTTCTAATTTATTACCCTGAAATAATGAATTGAGTTCGTATAGGCATTTTGGATGGACCCATGGTTTGATACATAAAAAATTGTTTATTGTTTTTTCTAGACAGGCGAACTGGTTCGATAACAAAGATTTCTTTTTTCATAAATTTGTTATTTTTATTTTTCCTTATAAAAATTTGAAATATGAATATTTCAAATTAAATAAATATTAAATACTAAAAATCTATTTATTTATACGTCGTCTATTAATTAATATAAAAGATATAGAATATCTATCTGTATATACTCTCTTTTCAAAACTAAGTTATTCCAACACAATAGTCTTTTCTTCAAGAGTTGAATTTCTGTGTCATTTGATGAAGCATTATCAACTGTCAAGGTCAAAACGTGATTCAACCCCCATTCATTCAAGCACGGCTCAACAAATTTTGCCATGGCTTCTTAACTTGGAGAAAATTCAAATTTTTTTGTGCAACTTCCAATTGTTATCTATGAAGTGAGCTGTCAAACACATGTAGCTTACATTTTGAGGTGATGCCCATGTATCAGTAGTAAGACAAACTCTTTGACAATGTTGTGAAAGAAAATACTTCAACTTTTACTTCATTGTATTCTACAGTATTACAATTTCACCGGATAAGGAATAACGTGCCCATATATTAAATTTTGGTTGTAAAGTATACGAATACCTCCTAAAAGTTGGATGCTCTACCAATCGAAAAGGAAGTTCGACTTCAACAAACAACTTTACCATTTCCACTTCACACAAATCTTGGTCAAACTTGTCGTATGAAGGAGAGATATAATCCCGTCATTAGTCAAGGATGAAGTTGTTTTTTGTCTCTCGATTGCTTCATTATTAGGGTTATTTGAGCATCTAGAGATATGACCAAGCATTGAACTTGTTCCATTCTCATAATTAATCATGACATCACAATACTTTCATTAAGCCCGTTTAGCTGAATTTGGCTTTAGTTGATGGAAATAATAGCAAGCTTCTGATCTATTTTTTCTTCCATTATGGCGAGGGGTCTCGCAATTGTCGAGCCAATGACAACTGGTGAAGTGGAAACCTCGATTTTTGGGACTGGAAATTTGGATGATTAGAGTGATCAAGAGAGTGAAGAAGATGTTTGAACAATGGACTTTCAAACGAATTCGGATCCAAATATGGACTTTGAATTTTCCACTTAAAAATCGTATGAAAAGAAAGTGGGTTCTAGATTATGAATGGGTATAAATTATAGATGTGATAAAATATTTGATCCATTAAAAATAATTAAAATGGTGAATATTGGTGTCACATCAACAAAAAAAATATCACATAATTCAAAGTGTCACATTAATAATATTAAAAAAAATTATAAACACTAAAAGTAAAATAGTGACATATTAGTTAGATAAAAAAAATCTTAAATTAAATAATATAAAATAAATACTTGAATACATAACATAGACCAATTTTAAAACTTTAATATTAAATACGTATTTAGTGACATAAATAGACTAGTTAGGCTTAAGTATGTTTTGGTTCAAAATTATAAAAGTTAAGCTTAATTTGTCTTCTTGTTACAGGATAATTTTTAAGACATGATTTACCCTAGTTGTTCTTTGAAAGTCTAGCCTGTTATAAAAGATTTTACATAAACACAAATCAAAATACATTTTACATAATCTCACAATGTTGAATCACAGTGACAAGGAGAAACTGTAAACCTAGTAGACAATAATATAGCTTTCGCAATTAATATAACGTAACAAACGTGACATTCTTGACTTGAGGTCATGGTGATTAATGTAGGGAAATACTGGGAAACATCAAAGAAGGGCCAAAGCATGGTCGGCATGCAAGTGGGTTTCCATGATTTCCTCTGCATGTATTGGAAAAGTCAATTTGATTCATTGTGCCTGGGACATTGACATAGATGTTGAGGTGATGGAAAAATGAAATACTAGCTAGTGGGACATAAATTGTTGGTCCCCTAAGAGCTCGTTGATTTGATTTGCGTCTTGGTCTTCAATTCATTCAACTACTTTTCGTGATTTGACAAAGGTTGTACATGATCAAGAAAGAAGGAACCTCAAGAAATTATATAAGAAGCAAATTAATCCTAACGGGTTTGGATTATCTCTTTTTTCGGTAAAGTTTTTTTTTTTTTTTGTAAAGACTTGATCGATGGATTATGTCTGGTGATCGACATAGAGTTATTCATTAAAATTATTTAAATAAATTAATGTTTAAAAATTATCGATAGATAAGATGAATTTAATATGAATTGTCTCATGTTAATTTTCAATGGATGGATTCAAATAAATAATGATGACGCAACTTCAAAATATCAATTCTAGATTGAGACAAATGTATCATGATTCATGTGAAAGAATAACAATTTATTTTATTTTAGGCCACGTTATATATTATCCTTAGAGCAAAATGGTAGAAACTGGCGGTTGTTTTAACTGTGAAACTATTTAATGCTTGTACTTCCAGGGATTGATTATTAAGGTAGTGTTTGGTGACATTTTAGGAGTTTAAAAAGTGAAAGCTCGAGTTAAAAAGAAGAATTTTGTTTCTTCTAATAGATCAGTTGGTAAGAATTAGTGACATACAAACATAAGATTTTATATATATTGGATGTAATTTTTGTTGTCTAAGCCAGGTGTATTAGTTTATTATAGGTTTTTTTTATAGATGTGTGAGTTGTATTTAATTTCTATAGATAAATAAAAAAATATAATAGCCTTCTTTCTAATATAATAGCCAATCACACATCTTTCTGAATCAACTGAGTTAAATCTCTTGGTAAAACATTATTAGTTGTGATTGGCATTTTAGATATCTTGTATTTAGCATCTAAGGCATATATACTATGTATGTTTTCATTCTACGTGTTGTATCAAGGTCTAGCTGTATTAATTAGAACGCAATATGAAATTTGAAATTCTTTATTCAAGTGTAGATGGAGTTGCTGTCACGTACGTTTTAAACTCCAAATCAGTTATTGCTGTAAAACAACACAAGTGGCTGCGATGGCTAATGTCATGGGTGGTTAATTACATTGACAAATTGTAAAGCCGTGATCGAATTGTGTGATAAGGAAGGAATGGAAATGATATCTGATTTTGGTATTTCGTTTTGTCTGTTAAAATATCTGTTAGTCAGCTCTTGCCTTGGTTGAAGCTTCCCTAAACTAAATTTGTGCTATTATTTATTTGTTCTTGGTGAATTAAAGTATCTTTTGACCAAAAGTCAATAATTAATCTTTTGAAGTGCTGAAATCAATTTAAGAGATTGACATGTTATAAGAGTTATATATATTATTAGAAAATTTATAACACTTATACATCTTATTTAATCAATTGAAATAGACTATTTCTTTGTCACATATTAGTTGTACTATTATTATTTATTTTATTCTTTATAATCAATCCGTCGTTGTCTTTTAGTACGTCGTAAATTTAAAAAAGAGACACAGAAAGTAATATTTTCCATGCGAAAAATGAATCACGTTACAAACTTGCTCCTCCAAATGTGGTAACGTACAAAGCAACAAGGAGTATACTCTTATAAAATTCATGTGGGTCTCACTAATTTGAAAATGAGGCTCAAAAATAATAAATAAGTTCTACACGTTTAATGGAACCTAGATGAATTTTACCAATAAGAAAAGTGTATCAAAGAGAGTCTTATGCTGAAATTTCTCTTTCGTTTGCATATACTAGCTGACTATATATCTTCCAATATTTGCTGCAAAATTATAGATGGCTACAGAGCTAGCTGTTGTTATAGTATGGAATATAAAGTTTAACATGTTAAATCGTCCCTTTTACCAATAATATTTAGGACTGTTCATATTATAAAGTCTTACATGTATAGTTAAAGTGATTAATAAACATAACTTTTTCTTGTTGCTTGAACTGGGATAATAGTTGTTGGAACTCTGAAGCCTATTAGTTTATGTGGACAAGGAAAAATAAGAGTGTGGTTGGACCAAGATGGCTAGATGCAGATGTTTCTCAATTAAAAATTCTGAAACACAATATTTAATTATACTCAATTTGTGTGCAGTACTACATTTTAATTTTGTTCTCAGATTAATGGATTTATATGTAATAGTATTTTATCAGTGCAATTACTAAAGATGGTTCCAGAACTATGCATGCATAGGAAAAATAATTAAAATGATTTAGCCTTTTGTTTTATTTTGTCCATTTCTCCAAGTCTTGCTTCTGACCTTAATTTCCTCTGGCCCTCATGCATTTGGCCTTCATCTCTGAGTGTTATAAGAGGTTTTAAGGATTGTGTTCCTACAGTTGAAGTCCAAGTCAATTTCATTTTGTCCCTTCTAAGTAGAAGATGCTTGGGCCCTTGCATGATGACTGACTTTGAAATTCCTGTTTTTCCAAAATCCTTTTAATCTAAGATGTTAACTTAAATTTTGGTGAACATTTTTCATGTGATGCTGGTGGTTAATTAAATTTCCTTGCATTTTAATTTGCTAACAAATATATTACTATCTTAATTATTAAACATATAAAGGTATCTGGCATGCTTTGCTACTCTGAAACATGCGTACTTCTGAGTCATACCCGTTATAAATACTTATCGGTGTAGGTATACATTAGATAAGCCTAGCTACTTAACAAATTTTCCCCCCTCAAACAGTAGTTAAACAACTTCGGTATGACTCTAATAACTAATAAGATTAGGTGTGACTTGAGGCATGGCTAAGTACGGCGCATGTTAAGCACAAGATAAATAATTTTATCCCCAAAATGACAGTTTTTTAGTTTCTTATTTGGTACACGTAAGATATCCTGTGCTGAGAATTGGAGGCTAATTTTTTATATTGAGATTTATTTAAGATGTATCTTTTTTAACATACTTAACAATATCATATGCTTAAAGAGCATGATTATCCATCAATCATATATCTCACCATATAAGTTGGAATAGTTTTTTTAGTTAGATTGAGAATTTCCCCCTTTTCTCTTAATTTTATGATTTATTTTTTCTAGTCTCTAGCCCATTCATCTTTAATCTTTATTTGTAGAACAACAGTTTGTGGAAAAAAATATATTATAAAGGACATGAACGTTGAAATCATTTGGCATTACTTTGAAGTGTATATAATTCTTTGTTGGAGAATTAACTGCAGCTCATAATAACAATCAACATTAACATAGAATTGAACTGGGATGTGGAGACTTGATAGCAGATATCAGACTTTGATTGTTAGTAGTATACTACTATTAGTGTATTTGGATTGGATAAGTTAAAAATATCGTGTGCGTATTTTATTTCAATTTTAATGGATAAAATTAAAATGAAAATAAAAACAATAATTATGATTCTTTGACAAAATTATTTTTATCTCAAAAATATTTTTATCATCCAAAAATCAAACATGCACACATGATCCTGATCAGGAATGCATTGTTTTTCCTTTTGATGGTATGATCTGAACTTCGTAATCTGAAGGACACCAGATATATAGATAAACATAAAAAGGGGTACCTATATGGTCATCTATCTTCCCATACCTATCTAACTCTGCCAGATACCTAGCAACAATATAATAAACGGGTAATATATATATATATATATATATATATATATATATATATATATATATATTATTGACGTACAATCAATTATTTGAACGCCTGATAAATTTAACTCCATAGAGTAAACTTGCCCGCAGGATTGAATCTCATCAAAATTATTTTGCATAACCAAAAAGTGATCATACCAGACTATTAAAAAAGCTACTGTGTTACTGTTAGATTTTATAAGAATCTAATTAGTACTAAAGAAAGCTAAAGGTTTATCCCTCTTGTTTGAATTTAATTTATTATTGGGGAAATGTTTGTATTGGTTAAAGGAATTGTGAAGATTAAATCCAATAAATAATCTCACCAGCCATTTTCAACTTTCAATTGCGGCAATTCCAATGTACAACATATATTCTCCAATAAACGAATAAACAAATTTCAATATTGCTTCAAGTACAGTAAATTTTTTACCAAAAGAAACATAACTAAGGGAAGAAGATAAGCATGAGTTTTTTTTTTTTTTTTCAACAAACAAAAAGATCTTGCTTCATAGTACTATCCTATATTTACATTATACAAATCCATATATATCTTCACTTGCAAATTACTCTACTAGTAGATTAATTAATACTACCATCTTGATTTAGGCAAATTAGCAACCGAAGTCAGAGAGGACAATCACCACCATCATCTCTCTCTCCCCTTAATTTGGCTACCTCAAAACATCATTGAAAGAGCAAAAGTTCCACAAAATCTCAAACAACCATTAGTGGAGATAGTGGTGACAAAGGAGGCACGCTAAAGATTGTTCCCATAACATCAGTGTCCCAAAAGCCTTTCCAACATGATGGAGTCAAAGGGCACTCTTCTTTCTTCACATGCTTATTACTATTACTATTGTTGTTAAACTCACTTTTCTCATAGTTGTTCTTCCTTTCACTCTCTTCCTCTCTTTCTCTCTTCACACCAACCTTGATGATGATGCTGCTGCTTGAAACTGATGCTGATGATGGCTCTTCTTCAGACTGATCTGATCCAATCTCCAAAGGGAAGTTCAATATGGCTTTGCTCCCTCTCATCTTGAAAGCAGCTTTGTCATAAGCCTTAGCAGCTTCTATGGCTGTGTCAAAGGTTCCAAGCCACACCCTTGAGCCTTTTCTATTAGGGTCACGGATTTCTGCAGCATACTTCCCCCATGGCCTTCTTCTAACCCCTCTATAGTGCTTGTCATCTTTGGTATTGTTGCTTTCATCTGAAGAAGAAGAAGAAGAAACTTGGTTGTTGTTATACATGGTTGTAGCTTTTGTTGTTGTTGTTGTTGTTGTTGTTTGTGACATAGCTGTTGCAAGACCTGAGATTATGGAAGGGATTGTGATGTTTTTCAAGGAGGGTTTGCGGTTGCTTAGATTTGATGAGGACCTTGGAGGCTTGGAGAAAGATGTGATTTGAGGCATTTGAAGGTTGTTATTGGTATGGTTCATTGGCATGTTGTTGTTATTGTTGCTCATATCTTGAAATTGAAATTGAAATGGAACTTCTAGGGGTAGAAGGTAATCAGTGATACAAATATCAGATTGTGAAATTGAACTTTGCATTTTTGGTTGTGGAATTGAGACTCAATTGAGGCTTCTAAGATGTTTGAGGTACAAAGAGTGAAATTGGGTTCAAAGCTCTGAATGCTTTTCTAATTCAAGGTGAGAGATAATTAAGGGACTGAACTTCTTAGATGGTTGCTAAAGTTAGGAAAGTTGAGAGAATGTGGAATTGGTTGAGTGGAAAATGGGGAGTGATGAGGTGCATATAAATATGAAGATAAGTATCAAAGAAATAAAAAGTTAAGAAAATTAAAAAGGTGGGTTTCTAGAGGGGTTCCAAGATGGTGAGAGGAAGCATCGTTTTGTTACTATCAATAATTGGTGTTAGAAGAAATGTCACGTCTTTTATTTTTTGTCGTTTTGGAAATTTTCTAATGTCAACTTGACTTGTGTGTTGTTTGTAAGGGACCCCATTACTTACACGAATTGAGCCTTCGAGGGTACTTCCTTGCACTGGCTTTAAACTTTAAAAGTTTATTTAAATTCAAGTTGAGGGTTTTAGTGTATTAATTTGTGAAAGTATTTCGAGTTATATGTTCAATGTATCTGTGTACGTGTCAATTGTCCAGAGTTTCAGTTTCGAACGTGCAAAAGATATAATATAAAGAAGTATATACATCGTCCTGATAACGATTGTTTTAAAATAATTATATAATTAAAAACATTCAATGTATTTTACTAAATTCGTAAGTTGTATATAAAAAAAATGCTTGAAAGTGTGTTCAATATCATTTCATAAATGTGGGTTCATATTATGTTTAAAATTATTTTTATTTGTTTTTATTTTGTCTTTGAAAAATATAAATGTGCATTAAAGTTTTAGTATACGGAGCAACAAAAAAAATCATAAAATGATCAAATTCAATGGAAAGCGTAAAATGTCAATAATTGAAAAGGGGAAAAGAAAAGAGCAATGGACAAGATTGAAATTTGAATGTAAGATTGAAATTTGATATAATTTAGTCTAATTTAAATTAAACATTTTTTTTCTGGTGATGGTATTGTACAAAATAGTGTCACCTAGAAACAATATTAATTTTTGGTATGAACTGTGAGTATTCACAAGTTTTAGGTGATTATTTCTCTTCCAACGTTTATTTTATATTCAAGATTAGAGTTCAAATCTTAACCCACTTGATTAAAAACCACGAATTATCATCACTTATAAAATAAACGTACCGCTATAATCTTATACTCATAAGTAATATTTTTAATAAACAAAAGACATGTATAGACATCACAATCACAATAGAAGTAAAAGGTCCCAACATATTGGCATCTCAAACTCTATCTATCGTCTGCCAGCACTCTTGAAGAAATATGTTATTTTTACATGAAAAAATATGATTTAAATAAGTAAATGTGGTTTGGATAACTTATTAGTTATTATAAAATAAGATAGTTTTTGAGTTGATTCTCTTTAAATATATATATATATATATATATATTAACTCGGGTTTTAATTCTTTGATGTAAGGTGTTAATTTATTGTCAATTGTCCATGTATGCAATTATTTTTGCATTATATACTCTCTTTTTTAAATGATTTTGCATTATTATATTAAGTAACATGATTTTAAATCCATTCTATTTAACTTGACATTTTCTCCACCATAATTATTGTGAAAAAAGCTTCCAATAATTAGTCTATGTATTTATGTGCGTGTGCTTGTCAACTGTCAAGAGCTCTTGTTTCGAACGCAAAAGAAATATATAATGAAATACTATACATTATCCTGATAATGATTTTTTTAACTATAGTATTAATTGGTACAAAGTTCTTTCCAAAAACAAAACATTTTAAATCCTGAATCATTTGATTAAGAAACGCTATCACTTATGTTAACATTGTTAGTTGATAAAGGTTTTTTTTAATTATTATAAAACATTTAATGCATTTTATTTTTTTGTTTGTCTTTTTGAAAATTATAAATGTGCATGTAATATTTAGTATGAAAAAGAAATAAAGTTTCATAAACTGATGAAATTCAACTGAAAAATGACAAGAACTGAATAATAATAATAATAATAATAATAATAATAATAATAATTTATTATAAAGGAAATAATCTCACTTGATGTCATATTTTTTCTAAACAATTTTATCTTCAACTATTATAAATTGAAAATTGATATAATTTAGTCTAATTTAAACTAAATATATACTGAATAAAAAAAAAAAACTAAACTTATATGCAGTTGTATAATCTTATCCTTATAACTTATATAAGTAATCAGTATAAAAAAAATTATACAAGTAAATATTAGTTCTTGAATATAAAGAACACGAAAATCAAGCTTTAATAGTAATTCTTATTTTAATCACTATTGGGAGCATCATCAGTCCTTTACTGAACCATTTTTCCTCTACCCATCTTCAAAAAATGAACAGCTACAAACAAAAGGACAAAACGTTATTCTTTCTCCAAGACTATGCTCATGTTTGTTCTGATGCTAGAAAAACAATTTTCCAGTTTCAGATGAAAAACACATTTTGAATGCCAACTCAAACCTCTAACGGTAGTATGTTTTATAGAAGTTCTTGTGAAACTCTCAATAAAATTGCTGCAAGTAGGCATGACAACGGGGTGGTTGGAGACGATTTTTGCTTATCCCACCTCCGTTTCCGACTCTCAAAATCACCCCACCCCTGTAAATCGATGGGACTAAGAAATTTGCCTCCACTTCCGTCCTCGAACACTTAAAAATTCATGTTAAAAATTTAATTATAACTTTTTTTACCATTGCTTATAATCTTGGGTAAATTATATAGATTTAAAGAAAAGGCCAAAAGATATAGACATAATAAAGAGCATAAAGTGAAAGGAATAAAATTGTGCAACATCATTTTGTACATTGAAGAAGCATTTATATAAACAAACCAGAACATAGGAAGCAATGTCCAGAACAATATCAAGGAATGGGAAATTGTGCTAGCTTTCAAAGATATTAGAGCATTCATAGAACAATATCAAGGAATCGGAAATGATGAGGAAAAGTCCATAACTGTAGCATGATCATTGTTCAGAAAAATTACTAGTTGTGATTATTCCACTTTAAAATCATGTTTCTTCAAGTAATTTAAATTAAAAAAATGATACATTGTGTTATAGTATTGACAATGAACTGGTTCTAAAGTTTTCTAAACCAAACAATCACTTTCCTGCAATCAGATCTGAAGTAAAAAAACTATACTACAAGAGTTAGTAATTGACATTGTCATATAAATGAAAAGTATACAAAATATTGATGACATGATAAACTAGATTGATTTTCTAATTTATACCTTTATTTTACACTCTATAACTGTAAAAGTGTTTTTACAGTTAGAAAATAAATTATATGACAACACATTGTTGATTCAAAATTACAATTACTCTCCCTCAGGCCACAGCAAAAGATGTAAGAAGCCTACTCCGATGCCTACACACTTAAAACAAACTCTGCCTTCTTCTACTAAATCTGGCAAATTACAAGGCATGAACAGCTGCATCATCTCTATTTCACAGATTCTGTCATTCTCCAGTTAAATCACAATATCATCACAATAGCAGCAGGCACAACACTAATCTTTTTTGGAAGGAACCCCAAATGCTCCCCATCAGATTGAATATAAATACCACCCTTGCCTGAGTTGTCCTCCACCTCAATAGAAAGTAACCCACTGAAGAGATTGCTAAACTAATAAACCCACTCTCATATACAAGTGCTACCGAAATGACATAACGATATACAAGTAATTTGTTCTTTAGAGGTACTATTCAAAAGACTTCCACTCTCATCACCTAATGAAATTTTATAAGGAAAATCATCTCTTATAAAATGTCACTTGCAAGAATAAATGGTTGTTTCTTATCCCTAGACCACACCATTACGACTTCCACACAAAGCATTTAATTGGTCCAATTCATTCACATCATCAAAAGTTATTCTTGTCGCCATATAATACCTCTAATGTTATTATGAAATGCATTTCCCTCTCCTAGATGCAGTTATTGTGGCATTCATCAATTACAGCTTAACTTTATCGATATTTCTGCAATATAATATCCCTCCTTACGAATCAATTGTAGAGTATGAGACAATGGAGTCCTAATGATACTGACATGCCTATCAAAAGCCAAGGATGTAGATGGATAGAGACACGAAAAGAGCATAGCAGACCACAAATATACAAAATGTGAAAGAGAAATACCATTAAAGAGCACAATAAAGATAAAGAACAGAGTGTAAAACCAACCACGATGCGGACGAAGGTAGTGGCATGCAACTATGTGAGCAGAGGGATGCGTGAGCAGTGGAGAACAACTAAAGGCCAGCTGCGAAGCTCGAGTGGAGGCGCACGACTGCGTGAGTGGCAAATCGTGATTAACGACGCACGAGCGACGACGGGAGTAATGACGCACGAGCGACGAACGAACGTGCGTGACGAAGGTGTGGACAAATGTGTGACAACGAAAATTGGAGAATTGAAGACCATCAGAAGTGAAGTTAGGGTTTAATATATATACAGGGGTATTTATGTATTTTAAAGATAAGTGCAGGGGTGGGGGCAAGGCGGATACCAACATTATCAAAACCGCCCTCGTCCTCAAATTTTTCATGCGGAGAAAAATCGAAACCAAACCCAAATCCAATCAACTCGATTTTTTCCCATCAAAATCGAGGCAGTTGCCTACAGGTGCAAGCAGGTGTGGGTAAAGTTGTCATGCCTAACTGCAAGTGTAGAAGATATAGTTCAAGAATTCTTAAATTCATTACAATATTAAAAATAATTTTGTATGTATATTTTATATTTAAATATTAATAACATAGCAGTAAAGTTATGTCTTGATTACTTGTTGATCATGTATTTGAATCCAGAAACGGCCTCTTTGCATATATAAGGGTAAGGCTACATACAATATTCCTCCCTTACCTACACAATGTGAAACCTCTTGTCAATGGGATACATAATTTTCAGTTTTTTTATTCAGAAATTTTGGATATTATAGATTTTGATAATATCGGATTAAAACTGATACTTTATACATTGGCATCCATCAAGTTGAAAGATGGGTAACGGGCAACCCCAAACCAAATTTAAATCTTATTCACACAAATATCCACATAAAACGTTTTCTTTTGCTTAAACACAACGATTTTGTTACTTGAGACATGGCTTATATAAACCTTGGAATTAAAAAAATAGAAAAGGAGATAAAAAGTAGTGAGTGAGACCTGTCATGAACATAATTTTTGTATCAATAAATCATAAGTTGAAACCTCGATAACACTGCATATTTGGTTTGCAGTTAAAATTGTTTACGACTCACTTCATCCAACGAATAAAAGTTAAATGAAAACAAAAACAAAGATTTTGATCATTTGACGGAATTACTTTTGCCTTGGATTTCCAAAGATGCTGAAGAAAATAGGGATAGCAGAACATAGGAATAATCATGTCAATGCAATTAAAGTGCTAAAAAATTTCCTCAGTTTGAAGCCCGGCGGAAGAAAATCTTATCCCTGAACAAAATTATGGTGACGAACATAACAGTACCCCAGAATAGGAAAAATGTAAAAATTGAAACCCCGCAAGACATTGACAGCAATCTGTACCTTGTGAGGGAAAAAAACAAAAAAAAAAAAAATCCTCACTATTTGCCATCAATTTCTTCAATTAAGAAGAGGGTAAAAATGAGTTTTGCTTAGCTTTTGGGATCTGAATTCTGCCTTTGGTATTGCTCAAGAATAATATTACAGTCATTCATGGTCCGAGCATCTAGAAGACCATGATTGTATAATTTGACCATAAATATTCTCCAACACCTGCCAAAATAACGAATTTTATAATTATTCTCAGATTTGTATACATAAATAATTAAGAAAAATGTTAATCAAATGTCGTAAGGGCACATGTTGAGGAAGTAATAAGGGAAAGTATTTTATTGATGTGTAAAAATGCGCTATCCTATGATTTTTAAATGCGCTCTCATATGATTTCCAATAAAAACTTCCCTCTTTTGATTCCTTAACCAATGGTCTTAGGGTAATGGTTAGTCAAACCCAATAAATAAATAAATATGTGCTTGACATTTTAGTATCTTACTATGAAGTAACAAAAAGTGATATTACTGTACAATAAACTACAGATACAACATTATATCAAGTTATTAACACAGGGAAATTAACAAAAGACAATAACAGATGTTTTCCTTTACAAACACATGCAGCTTTGCAGTTATGAATCATACATTAGAGCTAATAGCACAAGGTAAATGTCAACAATCTAGATTGCTACTTGTATTAGTCTAAAAACAAACTTCAATAATTTAAGCATTAGCCACCACAAACACTTGACTAGAGACAACAACACAGTCTCTTCCCTTTATGAAATTCTTTTTTTCTAAAGACTAGGCTATCAAGTATCAACATCATAAAAAATATCAAAAACTAGTCATTCCTCCAAATAGTCCTGAATTTTGAACATTTCCACTACTATGCATGCATCCTTTGCTGATATATGTAGCCAAATCATGATTGACTACACATTTTTTTGTTTGATATAGAAGACTAATGAATATCATCAGCTAAGTTAAAAATGTGTCTTGATTAATTAAAAAAACATCAACACAAGATGAGAAACAAAAAATGTGTAAATTTTCAAACATGAGAGGAGAAACACAAGAGAGTAGCTAGTTACCCTGCCAGTGAGGGAGATTGAACAAACTCAGGTGCATGCAATTTTGAGAAAGCCTCACATGCCCATGAAATGTGACCATCTGCAATCACACTGCCACAAGAAAAAATAATTGAAAAAAGAAAGTAGAAATATATTTGGCATATCAGCTTAAGCTCAAAGGCACATTCAGCATAAAATATAACTGTTATTAATTATGGAAGTCAACAAAGATGCAGCAAATAGAATGGCTTGGGCAGAAAAGAAGGATTTACCGATGCTTCCGAACAAACGAGTTCCACATATGCATTAAACTCTTCTCATCCTTGCTCATGTCAACAAAATTTTCAAGCATCTGCAAGGTATCAATGCCAGTCAATGATTGTTCACAAGCAATGGTAATAGCTGCAACAGATATTTCATAATCCAAGGTCATGCCTACCTCACAACCTAAACCTATGCTGAAAATCCAATGCAATGAATCAAGTTTATTTTTCATGATTGAAAAATGTAACAAATGATAAGATCTCCCAATGAGGTCTAAAACTTGGTTGAAATATCCAATTAAACTGTACATGGAGTACATGATTCAATATGGCTATTTTTGATAAGAAATATAGTGTAAATAGGAAACTCTTTGGGATAGTAATTATTTAATTGTAATGCATCCAAAGTAAGGGTATTTGTCTCTATTTAAACATTGTATAAACATGAACAGAGATATAAGATCAGATAGTGTATTACACTCATTAAATAACTAATATAGGGTTCTGTATCTCTATTTTTTCCCCTTTACCTCTGCTCAAATCTATATCTATATTGTACTACAATATGGTATCAAACCAGTCATACACCTTGAACCGTAGCTTCCTTTAACCATTGAATTGTGAGTCAGACGGTTTAAAAAAAAAATACCTAGCTAAAACTCTCAGTACTTGAAGTTTGAACAATTTGGAAGTACAATCATGTAGAAACAAGCCCCAATTATTAAGCCATGCAGATAAGTTAATGAAAAGGAATCCTAGAAATCACTTTTAGGCTCCTTGCAGTGAATAGTTACTAAACAGCTCAACAAGAAATTTGTTGTTCAGCAATAGTTATGATAGACACTGGACCAGGCCGAGAGAAATGAAGAAAGTGTTTATTAGATTCTTGGAGAAATATCCTCCACTGGTTACAAGTGATTTCGAGGTCACTAGCCTCCTATTTCCTCAATACCGTTTATTCTGTTGGTGCCTCCTATATAAAGCTTCCCTTCCTAACTGTTATAACTACAATTAGTTAGTTATACAGCTTACACTAATATGAAGCTACTGGCACCCCCCTATAGGCTACTTACACCCTCCTTGAATACATCTTTCCCCACCTATTACTCCTATCAATACCCCCCCCCCCCCCTCTCTCTCAAGATTGACCTTGTCCTCAAGGTCTAGGTGAGGAAAAATCTTCTACAACTCCTCAGCTGCTTCCCAACTATTTTCATGCTGTGGTAATCCCTGCCATTTAACCAACACTTCTTTCTTTCCATCTGCTGCTACTCTGTTCTGTACAATATTTTCTGGCTGTAATTGCAACTCCCAATTTTCATCCAACACAGCAGGTAATGGTTGTGAAACTGCAGTACCCTTCATTGATTTCTTCAGCAGAGAGACATGAAATACAGGATGTATCCTACTGTCCTCTGGCAGTTCCAACTTATAAGCAACTTCCCCCACTCTCTGAATTATTTTATAGGGCCCATAAAACCTTGGACTTAGCTTCTCATTAGGTTTCTTAGCCAACGACCTCATTCTATAAGGTTGTAGCTTTAAGAATACCCAATCTCCTTCCTTAAAACTTACCTCTCTCCTATGCTTATCAGCATATTTTTTCATCTGATCCTGAGCTTTCAACAAGTTACTCCTTAAATCCTGTAGTAAGCTATCTCTGTTGGCAGCCATCTGATTAACCTCTTCCAGCTTAGAAGGAATGTCAGCCCCCTTGATCAACATAGGTGGCTGCTGTCCATAAAGAGCCTGGAACGGAGACATCTTAGCTGAAATGTTAAAATTGGTATTGAACCAAAATTCAGCCCATGATAAGTGGTTTGGCCATTGCTTTGGTCTGCTGCCAGTTACACACCTCAGATATATTTCTAAGCACCTATTAGTCACCTCAGTTTGGCCATCTGTTTGAGGGTGATAAGCTGTGCTCATCTTCAACTGAGTTCCAGCCCTCTTAAACAGCTCTTTCCAAAATGAACTCATGAAAACTCTGTCTCTATCAGAAACTATGGATGTAGGAAATCCATGTAGTTTTACCACCTCGGAAATGAAAATTTCAGACACTTGTTTGGCTGTATAAGGATGACTAAGAGCAAAAAAATGAGCATACTTAGTCAACCTATCAATAACCACTAAAATAGTGTCTTTACCTTGAGCCCTTGGCAACCCTCCAATGAAATCCATAGCAATATCTGACCAAACCCTTGTACGCACAGGTAAAGGTTACAGCAACCCAGCTGGTGCCAAAGTGCTGACTTTATTTCTTTGACAAATGTCACAGGCAGCTACATAATCTCTTATAGTCTTCTTCATGCCCTGCCAATATAAAACTGCAGCTACTCTTTTATATGTTCTGAAAAATCCAGAATGTCCTCCCATAGGAGAATCATGCAGCTCTTTTAAAATCACAGGAATTCTAGCAGAATTCCTTGCTAGTACCAATCTGTTTTTATAATACAGCCTGCCTCTATGAATGTTGTATCCTAGAGCTGTCAAAACGGGTCAACCCGGCCCATCCGGGTTGGCCCACCACGGGTTGGCTAAAAAGTGAGCCGGGCCGAGTTGGCTCACTTTAGTGGTGAGTTAGTTTTTTGCCAACCCGGCTCAACCCACCCCGAGTTGGTGGGTTATCCGGGTTGGCCCGTGAACTGGCTAGCGGGTTGGCTCACTTTAAATTTAAAAAAAAAATAAAAAAAACATTAAAAAATCACAAAATAAGTTTAGCAAAATGCAAATTAAACCAATTTAAGTAAATTTAAATATTACAAACTACACCAAACTTAAATTATCTAAGAAAAGTATTAGAATCATGGTTTGACAAATCAATTTCATCTTTATCATCTTCATTTTTTTCATTATTTTTTTATATTTTGTTTTTTTGGTACAACTCGCGAGCCAACCCGGCTCACCCGGGTTCAACCCAGGTGGGTTGCGGGTTAAGTGGGCCGGGCTCAATTAACCCGGGATCTTGGTGAGCCAGTTTTTTAGCAACCCAACCCACCGATTTGAGCGAGTCAAAACGGGTTGGCCCACGGGTTGAGCCCGTTTTGACAGGTCTACTATATCCCTTCTTTTCAGCTGTTCTGGATAATAAACCCTGAAATATCTCATACATTGGAAGGTCAGCTTGCATCTCCTCCTCCCAATCATTCCATTCCTCCTCCTGCACTACTGAAATGGCCTCAAAAGCAAACTGCCTGGATAGAGCATCAGCCACTATATTCTATTTTCCTGGCCTATATTGGATATCAAAATCATACCCTATTAATTTGATGGCCCATTTAAACTGTTCTTCACTTAATAACTTTTGCTCATTCAGAAATTTCAAGCTTTTTTGGTCAGTTCTAATACAGAATTTTCTTCCTAGCAAGTAGTGTTTCCACTTTTTAACAGCCAGCACCACTGCCATCAATTCCCTTTCATACACTGATTTCAACCTCCCTCTTTCAGATAAAGCTTTACTCCGAAAGGCTAAAGGTCTGTCCTCTGGTAGTAAAACTGCTCCTAACCCACTTCCAGAGGCATCTGTTTCCAGCACAAACTGCTTTGAAAAATCAGGAACTCCTAGGATAGGCAGTTGCTGCATTGCTGTCTTCAATTTCTCAAAAGCTTGCAGTGTCTTTTCTTCCCACACAAAAGCATTCTTTTTCAGCATATCATTTAATGGTTGAGCTATTTTTCCATATCCCTTAACAAATCTTCTATAATATCCAGTGAGACCCAAAAATCCCCTCAATCCCTTTGCATCTTTAGGTCTAGGCCACTTAACCATAGCTGCCAGCTTATTAGGGTCAGCTTCTACACCTCCAGCTGAAATGATATGCCCCAAATACTCTAAAGATTGTTGGCCAAAAATACACTTCTTTTGTTGCTGCAAAACTTACAATACAGCTTTCACATGCATAACATGATCCTCCAAACTACTGCTGTATACTAATATATCATCAAAAAATACTAGAGCAAATTGCCTCAAGAAGGGCTTTAGTACCTCATTCATGAGTGCTCGAAAGGTTGAAGGTGCATTAGTTAAGCCAAAGGGCATCACCAGAAATTCATGTTTTTTTTTTATCAGCAAAAATAATAATATATATATATATATATGTGTGTGTAAAAGAACGTACAAAAAGAGGTACAAAAGTGATCTAACATAACATGACCTATGGCGACGTAATTCATAAGGAATCATGAATTAAGCAGCCAGAAGTCTGGTTAGGTCAAAAGAAATTCCCCAAAACAGGGGAAAGCTATACAATATTTCCCCCCCTTGGTACAAAGATGTTACCCATGTTACTAGACCATACATGG
>PYAF01000970.1:222502-242808 GCA_007407185.1 Glycine tomentella | reverse complement strand
TTCAGCCTCCCACAACCAGACATCAGGTTGTTGTGGGTTTATACCCATTTGCCCTACGTCTTCTATGAACTTGACAGCAGCTGCTAATTCTGAATCCATAAAATATCTCCTCCACTGAAAATGCCATTCCCATCCCAAGTGTGAAAATGTGCCCATTTGCTGAATATACTGATGATGTTGTTTGGATATCTGATACATGCGTGGGTACTTAGCCTTCATAGTGATCCCCTCGTTTTTCCAATCATCTTCCCAAAATAATGTTTTTTCCCCACCACCAACCTTCCATGATATCCCCGATTTCAGTCCACAGCCCCCATCAATGGGAAAGCATGTTATTCGAAGATCTCTCCACCATATAGATTCACCGCCACCACCACTAGCTTCAGCCAAATTTCTCCAGCCCCCATATTTGGATGTCAATACTTTCACCCATAATTCCTCATGTTGATGATGCATATTCCATACCCATCTCCCATCACCAGAAATTCATAATGGCCCTCATGTGTCCTGAATGCTGTTTTCTGCACATCCTCTGCTCTCATTCGAATTTGGTGGTACCCTGCCTTCAAATCCAGCTTTGAAAACCATGCAGCCCCTCCAATTTCATCCAATAACCCCTCAATAACTGGCATAGGAAACTTGTCTGGCACTGTGATCTTATTAAGAGCTCGATAATCCACACAAAACCTCCAACTCCCATCCTTCTTTTTTACTAGAATCACAGGACTAGCAAATGGGCTGATGCTAGTTTGAATAATTCCTGAAGCTAGCATGTCTCCTATCAGCTTCTCAATTTCATTCTTCTGGTAGTGAGGGTATTTATAAGGCCTCAAACAGGGTATTTTACTGCCAGCTTGCAGATGAATGGCATGATCCCTTTCTCTGGCAGGTGGCAGTCCTTGAGGTTCCTTAAAAAACCTCTTCAAACTGCTGAAGCATCTGATTCAAAACTTCGGGTATTTTTTCTGTTTTCTCCTCACCTTCCATAGACTTTAACTCTATTAAAAATCCTTGCTCAGCTTCCAACATATTACACCTGATCAATTTTCTGCTGATTGCAGCCTTGATCAATTCAGGCTCAGCTTTTAGCACAATTTTCTTGCCCTGCACCCTCACAGCCAATGTTAATTTTTCAAAATTGGCTTCTACCTCTCCCAAACTTGCTAACCATTCTACCCCTAACACCACATCTGCCACCCCCCCCCCCCCCCCCCCCCCCCCCCCCAGCTCAAACAAATAACAATTCTGCACCACCTGCAGCCCTTGTAACTCCATTTGCAATGCATTACATACCCCTTACAACTTATCTTGTGTCCATCTCCTACCGCCACATAATAGGTTTTGGTAGGAGTGACTTCCAGCCCTAATTCTCTTACTAACTTCATAGAAACAAAATTATGAGTGGCCCCACAATCAATCAACACCACCACTCTTCTATTCTTAATACTTCCCCATAGTTTGAGTGACTTTTTCGAAGTAAAGCCCTCAATATTGTGCAAAGACAGCTGGTGCACTTCCTCCTCTTCTTCCTCATCCACTTCTTGCTTCCCCTTCTCTTCCTCATCTCCATCTTCTTCCAAAATCATCACCTTTAGCTGTTTATTTTTACAAATGTGGGTTGGATGATATTTTTCATTGCAGGTAAAACACTCACCCTTTCTCATCTTCTCATTTACTTCCAATGGAGATAACCTTTGAAAGCTTTTCTTCCTTATTGGAACCTCCACTCCTGTTCTGGCCCCTCCCCCTGCTTCTACCACCTTTCCACCCCCTGGCTGCCACTCTTTCCCACTTCTTGGAACAGAAAAAGTAGGCTTGTTCACAGGAGACACCCATTTTCCTGCTCTGGGTAACCTTTCCAGCACTCTATTTTTTTCTTCAACCTGCCTTGCCTTCAACATTGTGTCTAGTAAGCTTTTAGGTTCATGCAACCTAACTTCAGTTCCAATCTCCTCTCTCAACCCCTTCAAAAAGACTTCCATTAAAAAAATTTCACCTAATCCCTTACCAGCTCCCACGTGTTTCTCAAAGAGCCCGATATAGGCTGCCACCGATTCCTCTTGCTTCAAAGCCAACAAAGCTTGGAAAGGGTTTCCAAGATTGGTGCTCTGAAATCTTTGAATCACTGCTGCTTTGAAATCCTCCCATGACTGACTCGAGCTCCAGCTTTCCCACCATTGATACCATTCTAAAGCTTCTCCATCCATAGCCACCAAAATGGATTCCAGTTTCTCTTCTTTTCTCATACACTTTAATCGGAAATACCTTTCTATCCGTGAAATCCACCCCATCGGATCTTCCCCCGTGAAAATTGGCATTTCAATTTGCCTCCATTTATGCGCCCCCACTTCTGCTTCTTCCTTGTTCTTGTTTCGCATCTCCCGTGCCGACGATTTCGCACCCGCCAACTGCACTTCCATCGTCGCCGCCATCTGCTGCAAAATTTGCTCAATCGCACCCAACAGGGTATCCATCGTGACCCGATTGGCTTCCAACAGCCCGCGATCGACTTCCCTTGCTTCCCGCGACTCCTCCACCACTCTCTCCAGTGCCTCCATGCGCGCCTCCATCTTGTTATTGTTCTTTGCTGCCATTAACGTACCCACGCCCCAGAACGGAGCTCTGATACCAGTGATAGACACTGGACCAGGCTGAGAGAAATGAAGAAAGTGTTTATTAGATTCTTGGAGAAATATCCTCCACTGGTTACAAGTGATTTCGAGGTCACTAGCCTCCTATTTCCTCAATACCGTTTATTCTGTTGGTGCCTCCTATATAAAGCTTCCCTTCCTAACTGTTATAACTACAATTAGTTAGTTATACAGCTTACACTGATATGAAGCTACTGGCACCCCCCTATAGGCTACGTACACCCTCCTTGAATACATCTTTCCCCACCTATTACTCCTATCAAGTTACAATTAGATATTTTAGACAATAAACAAAAATTCAAAATATCCAAGCATACCCTTCGATCTTCAAAATCGGCAACATCATCATCAACTTCATCTTCGCTATCTTTATCTGATAGAACTTGTTCAATTGCCATTGGCTTCAAGCAAAGGGAAAAGAAAAATGAATAACAGATTTATTTGGCATATGATGTCAATAAAAATCAAAATTTAATATAATGAATCAAGTAATACTGGAAAAGAAACTTCATTAAGAAACAACAAAATAACAGCAGAAAATGTTGTTCAGTCTTCAAGCCACCAAAATCGCTTAGAATTTGAGCTTAGAACCTATCTCAACTCCAAAAAACCAGCTTGTAAGGTGAGGATTGTCCAAGCCTTGTAAGCACTATTTAGGCCATATTTGTAGGCGATGTGGCCTAAACACACAGCCTCTAGGCTGCTGCAATTAAGGCAACCTCCAAAGAGGTCACAATTAAGGCAAGCTAGGGGTGGCCGCAACTGAGGAGGCTTTCCAACAATTGCAACCAAACATAAAATAACAAGCTAACAGTAGCAATTTTAATACACAAAGCAAATATGTGTAATTATCTATACAGAATACAGATAATTCAATAGAGCTCATAGCTTCACTGCACAAACACGTTGTTATGTTGTATTAATATCAGAACAAAATCACTTTCATCAGACAAAACACATTTCACAAATTCAACCACTACCAAAATGAAAACCTTCAAATTTATTATTCTAATGGATAATGTCATGTGAAGATGTGTCTTAGAAAATAAATAAAGAATAAAAAAGCTAACCAAATTTTAAGAATTTGAAATCTTAAATCACATCTACTGCCCAACTGATGTTTAGTGGATCAAACAGTTTCTACACACTCAACATCTTCCTATTGCTCTGTTCATGGTTGTTTTATGAGAAATTTTTTTACTATTTTGGAAAGAAATATGAGAACTTTGCTACATATCTAAGTCAACTTGACTTTCTGTTTTCTTTCAAATTTTCTATTTTAGAGGATTACATATCTAATTGCAATACGGCAAATACCTCCATCTTGGAAAGGTGTTCATAAATATCAGAATCATTTTGGGGATCCACCAACTTCTCCAAAATGGATGGCATTGCAACCACAAGATTTCCTTTTTTGACCGATCTACTTCTCCCCATGTGAATTTGTGAACCTTGTTTCTCCATCTTGGGAAGGAGCTCATAAATATCTGAGTCATTTTGGGAATCGACCAACTTCTCCAACATGGATGTCGTTGCAACAGCAGGATTTCGTTTTCTGACTGATCTCCTTCTCCCCATGTGAATTTGTGAACCTGGTTTCTCCAGTGTGACAACAGCATTGGACGAGCAGTTGATCTTTTCCAATATCTTTCGCTTCTTGGAAGAACCCATCAATTTGCCTAAAGCAACCACAACCCTCTTCTTGGATTTGCGTTTAAGACTCCCACAGTTCTCTTGGTCAACCATGGGAAGTTGGAATTTAATTAATTTGGTAATCCCATACTAAAGACCCACATGGGGAGTAGAATTACCCTTTAAATGAGTTTGGGAATAGGCAAATATTTACCCATAAAATTTTATGGTAATCAATGTGGTTTCGGGTACTTTAATGTCCAACCTACCCCATACCCGTACATTATGAAATATATTAAGTTTAAATTAAAAGAACTCTAATTACACCTATATCTGTCATAATGTGCACTCAACTCATAAATTATCTTAATGTTTAATTCTCTCATCTCAAAGTTGAAAACCCAAAGTCTCCTTCACAACCATCTTCATCTTAAAGGAGCAATTATCAATTGTTCTTCAAGGAACATCTTCATCTTCAAGTGCTGGTAATGGTTTTGGGTCTGACTATTTAGGTACCCATAGGGTACCAGGATGGAACTAAATTGTTACCCTCACAAGTATAGGTCTGAATATGGGTATTGTTTTAAAACACAAGTTTGGGTAGGATATACTTCACGATAACAATTAAAACAGCACAATATAAGAGTAAACTCCTACTTCCATCCACTAAAGGTACAAGCAGCTGTTGAATTTAAAGGGGGCGATTTACATGGAATTTCTTGAGACTAGGCCAAGAGTAAATGGGGGCACATAGGGATGAGGAGCCCACCTTTTAAAATATTAATTAAGATTATGAATGCACTTGACCAATTCATTAAAAGAAACAACTGGTTTCAAAACATTTGAGGTGCCAAACTAAGAAGTGTCGGATCATAAACTCCCACTTCTCAATTAAACCAATATTCTGCAGCAATTAACAGAACAAGAAACAGTAAAAAAAACATAAAAAGAAAAAAAAATACTATAAAAATAGCGGGTATGCTTCACCTGAGCTTTGTGTGAATGAAAAAATTGCCGCTTCCTCAAGAGGGTACTGCTGAAATGTTTTCAATATAATTTGTCAGTGGTGTGTCCATTAACATTACATATAGCAAAAATGATAATCACAAGTAGAAACAGATATTTGATAATTTACTCCAACACTACCAAAGCAGGAATCACAAGTAGATTTCAAGAAAGTCCCACTCATCTCTGAACTAGTCCATGAATCACATGAAAAACAATTTGATACCATATTAACATGTTGACTATTTGTAATGACATAAACTACCTTCGACCTATAAATGTTGCTGTTGTAGTAGTAAAGTAGAAAATCAAGCTCTTGCTAATTAATTGACACAAAACATAAAAAGTATACCCAAATAAACAAATTATAAACCTGGCACATATAATAAGCATCCCAAATGTAACATTTTCACAAGCTAAACCAACCTATCAATTTGATATATCATTCAACAGATCAAAATAATTCTAACATTGAACAAGAAATTTATATTCAACCATTGAACATCATTGATCTATTATGTTTACATATGTATGTCAGACTAATGTTAGTAACTACTGCTTGAAAAATATTATTAAAATTTGCAAGATGAAATATTTGTTTGGAAGGCTTGCATTTCAGGAGCATTTTAGCATTGTAATCACGAGAGACCACTTGTAATCATGAATCAAAATATTTCGTAATGTAAGAGACCCTTTTGTTTTCCAAGGATAGAGAAACAAGTCTATAGGACATACTTTCGTGGGTCAGGACGCTCAATTGACAACTTCCTTGTCTTGGCAAACTGTAGCACTGCTTGATCACAGTCAGACATTGACTGGACAGAGTCTCGGTCAGGATGTGATCGAATAATTGTGGCAGAAATCCCTGCAATGTCATAGCAACATGTAACATATTCCTAAGTCAAGCAGCACTATTGCAACATTGGGAGCAAGAACCCCAACTCAAGAAATATTAACAATTAAGACCCTGACCATATAAGGAAAATCAATTAACAAAAACATGAAAAACAGAACCTTATTGTGAAAGTTTGAGTCAAGATTAGCGGGATACTTTATTCTATGTGTTGCAAAGGTTATTTTTAATTTTATATACTAATTAATTTTTTAACTAGTTGAATAAATATTTTACAGGAATAAGTTTGAACTGATTTTTTATGTTTAAAAAAATTAAAATGAAAATATTCTTAATTCTTTAAATAGAAATTTTTATATTTAAATAAAAAAAAAACAATACAAATATACTTAATTTTATCAAAATTTTACAAATAAATAAATTATCACATTTGTTAGTATTTTTAACTAAAATATAATTTAATAGTTGCATGTAAATTGTGTAAAGTGTAAAAACAAAAGAAGAAAACGTCATTTAAAATTATTAACATATTACAACAGTTATTTTTATGATATAAAAGATTCAAATGATTTTTATTCTATGTAGTTTTATTTTATGATTTTATTAAGAATATAATTCAATATTACTTATGGTTCGATAACTTCTATTAAATTTTCATAATATACACTGACATTTAATTTATTTAAAGTATTATTTTAAGTACTAATTAATAATTAGCACTTTTATTAAGTAACTTTGATACTTAATATTTTAATATAATATTTGATAGTTAACATTAAACATATCAAATTCAGTTTCTTAATTAATGATTAATAGTTAAACTCCACTATGGTATCATAGCCAATCCCAAGTTCAAGCAAAGGAGGGTTTTTGTGTTAGGCCCTTGGCAGCCAACAAAAGGAGCTAGACAAAGAACAGCATGGGTATTAGTGGACAAGGATTGGAAAGAAAGTGTGGTGGATGTAAAACAGATTGGGGACAAAGTGTTAGCTTTAAAATTAATTATTACACGGGAGACCATCAATGTTATTAGTGCTTATGTACCACAAGTAGGATTGGAAGAATTTCTACAATAAAGTTTTGGGAATATTTGGAGGGATTTTAATGAATGCCTTAGTTAATGTGTGCCTTATATGTTTCATATAATACAATAGAGAGAATATAATTGTTGGATATTAATAGAAAATGTGAAAGGCTCTATCCTGTGATTCAAACATGCTACTACCAAAAGCTAAATGATCAGATGGAAGCCACTGCACCAGAAATGGCTGTTCTAACATTCCCGAAAGATGGTTATCGGTTCAAGGACGCAAGGTGCCCCTGCTTTTTCAGGGTAATAAGGGGTAGAGAAAATGCCTCGAGCCAAAGTTCGAGTACCAGGCGCTACAGCGCTAAAGTAATCCATGCCATACTCCCAGGTTCAGTGCAAAATGATCTATACATTACCTAGCATATTTATTTAAGTTAGCATTTATATGTTGCTTAATAAATATTTATGTAATTTATATTTATTCATTAGTTTAACTTATTATTAGTTTTTTATTTTACAGACATAATATGCTTCTTTTATATTAATTTGAAGTTTAACTTAAATTTCTCATAATTTCATATTAATTTATTATATGATATTAATAATATATGTTTAATTATTACTAGTTCGAACACGGCCCAACGACTGTTAGACCAGTGAACTGTGGACTAGTGCCTTTACTGATACAATGACTAGTGAACACTGTATCTTTACTTATTCAATAACTAGTCTGATTTTAAAAACATTGGCCTCTACCTAAAACACTATAATTTCAAAATATGAGCGAACAACACTATTTTCTCATTTTGATGCATAAAATCAAAAGCTTTCAGCTGTCAAGCAGACAAATATTTTTCTGATAATGAAATAGGAATCAGAGGGTAATTGACGGAAAAACGTGTGTGAATACACAGTGGACTCATGTTCATATAAGTTAATTACATTAATTATACATGAATAGAGAATATTGTTTCCTCTAAATTAAATTATGTGCCTATAAACCATTATTAATAAATCAAAATATTATATTCTAATTTTCAATACTCCCCCTCAAGCTGAAGCTTACTGAGCTCTCAGCTTGTTACAAGAAAATAATTTATTCCCAACAAATAAATAGAAAACAGAAAAAAAAAAAAAAAAAAAAAAAAAAAAAAAGGGCCCCAAAAAAAAAAAAAAAAAAAAAAAAAAAAAAAAAAAAAAAAAAAAAAAAAAAAAAAAAAAAAAAAAAAAAAAAAAAAAAAAAAAAAAAAAAAAAAAAACAAAGTTGGGCTCCATCAAAAACAGTAGTTTGAAAAGCAACTCAGATGTTGGAGAAGCCGGAAAAATGGCTAAAAAAATATCTTTGACAAATAACTGGAATGACCATCAGGGAGAGAAAATTCATGGCAACCAAAGCAACGTCCTTTCTTCTTGAACCCACATTTGGAATCTTCAAACCAACATGTAGGAGACCCAAATCATTTAAACTTGAAACTAAGTCTACTGCTTCTGGGACAGAGAAAAGACCAATGCATCTAGGACATAACCGGGACTAGTGCAACTAGGACATAGCCGGGGCCAGTGCATCTGGAACAAAGGCAGGGGCCGGTGCATCTGGGACAAAGACGGGACTATGGAAGCCATTGTCGAACTAGAAAACAAGTGCAAAACAATGACCAAAAAATGTGAACTAAACTAAGGAATGGCAAAGGAAACAATCTCAGAACGGCCTGAAACAACCCGGGCTTTTTGCGTCTCAGTCTGGTGAGTCTGTCACCAGAAAAGGCAGCCGAAAAGGTGGTCAGACGCACCGCCAAGCAGCCCCGACAAAAGGTGTTGTTTGGCGCGTGAAAAAATACGCACGTGGATGGGAGGCCAGGACTAAACTTCGAGGATAGGTAGACAGGAATATTTCGATCCTAATGATGGTGGCCTCGAGGAGTTATAAGGTTGGTTGGGTAGTAAAAGGAGAAGGGAGGAAGGGAAAGGTTGCAGGTTCAATTCCCCCCTGACAAAAAACTAACAATTAACAACTAACATTTGCCTATAAAAAGATGATGGTGGCCTCGCCAGAAAACCCGTTGGCGAGGTGCCAGCAGCTAGTGGCAGTGGGCGGCGGTAGGAGAATCCACCAAAAAGCAAAATTAAGTCAGCGGAAGAAGGACGAAGAGCAGGAGGGTCCACCAGGGACCCGTGAAGCACGATTTTCATGATACCACTGTCAAGCTCTGTATACCATGTTAAAATAGGAGAGTCAGGGGGTAATTGACTGAAAACTGTGCGTGAATCAATACAAAGCAGATGCGTGTTTATGTAGGTTAATTACATCAATTATACATAAATAGAGGATATTTTGTTTCCTCTAAATAAAAAAACTATGAACCTATAAACCACTATTATTAATAAATCAGAATATTATATTATGATTTTCAACAGATAAAAACTATACACATTTGCCCCTTCTACAAGTTTTTAAGAGAATTAATGGATTGGCTTAAATAGATGATATTGTTGCAACAGCTAGCTACATACCATCATCCTTCTCCAAAATATCAGTCTCTCCTGCAGGAAAGGAAGACTCTAAGCCCACTGCATTTTTCGAAGATTGGTCCTTTGATGTCCTACGCTTTAGAAGCTTTCCACTGCATATAGACATGGTATCACAACTGAATCTCATAGCATGTTATAAAAGCATCCGGAGCCAACAGTTTAGACGTAATAAAATAGCTTACCAAAAGAAAAATGTTTGCACTCTTGGATCAACATCATCAGAAACAATCTGGACAAAAAGGTAATGTTTGTGATCATAGAGTCCCTCTTGAACTTAAAGAGGAATTCTAGTTCGTAGCAATAAAACTGGCAGTGCACTATGTCAGCAAATGTTGAGATGCATGCATGTAAATGCAAGATAAATCTAGATATGAAGGTATCTAGAAGAAATTTGGTGTAGCAATTTTTCAAGAGAAGATGACAGAAATCTAAAGTGGTTTTGTCAAGTGAAGGGAAGACTCAAGGTAATCCTGGTGCAAAAAGTGAATCAAATAAATATAGCCCAATTAAAAGTGGTAGCGGAAGACCAAAGAATACTAGTAAAAATCATTTAAAAAAGACCTTACACCAAATGGATTAATAGAAATTTAGTATTTTTTTTATAAAGCTTAAAGCTGTCATTGATCTAATTTTGCTAAGCCCAAATGTGTCAAATATATGAAAATGAATAAAAAACTAAAAAAGGGGAAGGAGAAATTTAAATAGGGCCAAAAATCATATAATCAATAAAGTCCAAGAACAAATTAGAGATCCCAAATGAAAGACAAATCTTCCCCAACATCTAGAGTTGCAAATAGACAAAGTATAACTCATAACTATTTAGATTTAATTAAATATATTCACATTTACAGACACATTTTTCATAGACACAAATATCCTCACCTCCGATCTCGAGATATCATTTTTCACAAACACATTTACAGCATGACATTCATCTGATACCTGCAAAATTATTTGTACTTGATTATCGATGGTTCAATACAGCTCAGTGAATAGAATGCCAGCAACAGATTTAAAGAGTACTGACCCAAAATTCAAAGTTGAAGAGATCATGTGACGATGACAAATGACATCTTAGACCCTAAAATAGGTCATGTCAGAAGCAATAGAAACATGTTTCAACATCAAATCGAAAAAGAATTAATTTAAAAGGAGAAAGTAGTTTTAACCTTAAAACAAGCGCATTTAACCAAACAGAATGGACAAGTGAAATTTTCGGTGACTGCGATCAAAAGTTTCCATTACTAGATATGTTATGTGCCAAGAAACATTATATTGACAATAAGGAAAGAGATAACATTGTAAGATACAATAATCCATAGACATTCAAAACTAGGCACGTGTCAGTAAGTAGGACCTACAATTAATCACATCCAATTGATAGATGTAATATGATACAAAAGTATAACCTATACTCATATTTATACTAATAATTAGTTAAGTACAAATACTACTAGTATAAGCCCACTAACAAGAGTAATAAATATATAAAATATGGGATGTTCTAATTAAGGGGCCTACCCATGAAATGATTCTGAGATCTTACTAGCAAGTTGGGAATTATAGATATTCATTCAGCAGCTTGAAGTGGAGTGTTGTAACATGTGTAAAATATGAAGCATGTGTATTATTTATTTATGTACAGATTTAATTAGATTTATTCCCTCAATAGGATTAATTGGTCAAGGTTTCCTTAGTTGTAGTAATAAGGTCTGATTTGTCATCCATATTTCTAAAATACAAAGTTTTTACGATCAAGCTGAATAAATACTGATCCTTGTCATACTCTTTGAATTATCAGAAAATAATATTCACTTTTCCTCATATTACAAGGGTAAGTAAAAATCTGCCTGGATGTTATTCTCAAGTCCTATGGTACCACACAGTATGTTGTTTTTCACAAACTTTACTGACCTTTTAATTTGGACAACAGAGATGTAAAATATTTAAAAATAAATACTCAACTCAAGAAACACAAATAGCTTTTACAGGATCAAGCCAACATTGTCAAATGTTTTCAGAAAATACATTAATTACTCCATAAAGAAAAAAGAAAAGCAATCACATATTAACATAGGAGACAGAGAAGAATATTCACAATACCTTCTGTCCTCTGCAACTTATTATTGTAATACCTGAAATAATTTTAATAAAACAAAGACTTATTAAGAGAGAAAAAAAAATACAATGAATGATCAAATCCCTCTACATACATATCTGACAAAGACAACCCCTTTTAAAAGTCCATTATCATAAACTCATAAAAGTCAAAACACGAGGGTTGCGCTCGTTGCGGGACTTAACCCAACACCTTAAATAAGAGCATGGAAATGTTAAAATGTAATACCTGTAATTAAACATGACATTTCCTTCCCTCAACCTGGACCATACAAGCAGCTTGTAGTTAAAATGTGCACCACAATTTTTTAATAAAAGTAAATAACAGTGTCATTAATTTGTGTGGTTGCTTTACAAATGAAAGGAGTTTTACAACATAAAATATTCTCCTTAAACAAAGCAACATAAAATATTCTCCTTAAACAAAGCAACATTCTGTAATCTCTAATAGTGTCATTAAATAGCTGCTATAGCACTCTTTCCTGGATCTGCAATTGCGACTCCGTCCACTACAGCGGCCGCTATTAGTGTTGTGGTTGTGGTTTGCATTCAACATCCTCTTGTAATATCCAGGGAGTCTCCAGCCAATTTGAACTTTGGAGTTAATTGTTAAGCCATTTTCTATGTATTTTATTTCTATTTGCATACAACTTAATTTTCTATACATATATAATTTATATATATCATAAATTTCAACCATTATGTGACTTCCACTATATGCCCAGGACGCTATCCGATATATGATATAGCGGATTATTGGCTTTCCACCATTTTCTGCGATCTGCAATTGATAACACTGGTCTCTACTCACTACTTTGTTCAAATCTTTTGGACCTTTGTTATTATTAACTTGCTGTTTAGCTTAAGATTATCATTTTAATTTAATATTAAATATGAATATATCTTAAATTTTGGATTATTTTTAGTTTTAAGCATTTATATGGGTAGAACAAAGTACTTTAATTTGTATTTAAAATTGTATAGCAGCCATCCCTATCCACTATCTCACAGAACAGATTTTAGGGTCAGCTGCTTGGCACCATGGAAAAAAGCTAAGGCCCCATTCAGGGTGGTTTTCCGTTTTCAGTTTTAAAATATTTGAAAATCAAACCCAGTTTTCATTTTTAATTTTTTTAATTTCAACTTTAATTTTAAAACTGTTGTAAAATACGAAAGGAACCTCAGAATCAATTTCAAAATCAACATTTATGAATTTTTCAGAATTCAAAGAAAGTTGAATGTTCTTTATGAATTTGCATGAATCCAGAAATTAACAATAGAAATCTATACTAAAAATCAACAGATCTCAAACAAGAATAAAAACGGGAAATAAAATATCTCAAAATAAATTATTACACAATATCAAACAAAAATCGACACAAGAAACCAAAAATCTCAGAAGAAATCAAGAGATCTCAAACAAGAATCAAAAAGAAAAATTAGACCCAAAATCAACAAGAATCAAGATATCTTCCCAAGTGCACTCTCCATTCTTCTCGCCACAAACCCAACCCCGATGACTTTGCCATTACGCTAGCATGCAATGCGACGCGTCGGCTCTGATCCCACCACGCCACAAACAGCAAAAGAGGTGACATCGAGGGTGGCGGCAGAACCAAGTGTTTCGCACACATGCAGAGTCAGATCTGAGTTAGATCTGGCATCATCGGTGTTGCATGAACGTGCAGTAGAGGTGGGCGGCGAGGATGTTGGAGAAGGGAGGTGATGTCGTTCCGTAATGAAAGAAGACAAAGTTGCAAGGTTCGATGCCGCCACCGCTGGTGGCTGACCGGCGTAGGGAAAACGATGAGATGTCAAAGGGCGGTGAAGGTGTTTGGATTGTGGCTGCACAGAGATATGGTGAGCCAAGGGAAGTGCAGAGGCGGCAAAGGAGAACAATCTTTTGGGGGAGAAAGTGGCAGGCGGCGGGAGGCAGACGACGACGGTAGGAGGCCGACAGCGGGCGGCAAGAACCAGCAGAGAAGATGATGGAAGTTGGACAGAGAGCAACATGAAGGGGGAGAGAAAGCAGCGTGAAGGGAGAAGTCAATCTCTTGGATTTAGGGTAAGACCAACAACAGAAACCCATAAACCTATTTTTTTTTGTTTTTGAAATGGGGTGAAAACTGTAAAGAAAAGAACTAAAAAACCAACTCAGCCCCATTTTAGCCAAACGTGTTTCCGTTTTGAAACTGCATTTTAAAACCAAAAACCGGAAACTCGCAACCACCCCAAACGGGGCCTAAGATACCAAAAAATTGGTTGTTGAATATTAAATGCACATGGAACTAGCAAGGAAAGTGGATACAATAAATTATGAGTCAGTAGCCAAGTACACCAAGCTAAAAGCTAATTCCAATTTGCAATGATTTCCAGGTCACTGTTTATTGAGTTTTGTGAGAAAACTTTTATAGAAACAGAGACATCACAAGCTTTGCAACTATAATGATTGAATGGCTAATAGACTCTGATGAGAAAAATAAAATTTACCCAATCATGTGAGATAATGATGAGGACGGTACTTCACCGCCTGCATATGAAAGATAGGGAGATTTTTCTTTGGCCCCAAACTCTTCAGCAGAAATTGTGATTTGTACTTGCTTTGATGTACTCTTTAGAAACACAAAGAACAAGAAAGAAACAAACAGCAGTCAATACAAATTCTCCATTTGATATCTAAGTATATTTTTGGGTTCAGGTGCGTGAATTTCTTGCTCAGTGGGACATGACTTCAAAGCTTAAACTAACCATATTCTCAAAATTAGAGGGAACTTCAATGGAGATTCTTGTATCCTCATTTAAAAAATCTGACTGCAACATAAAGGAAGTTGTGAAGTAGTACATCTATAAAACAGTGAATAATAGATAATAGTGCTTGAAATGGATTCTTGGAACAAAAATATAGTGCCTATGCATAACATATACTTTAAATAGCACAAAAGGAAGCAGAGTAATGAGTGTTTTCTACCCAAACAAAAAAATTGTGTTAATCATCATACCTTCAGAATACATGGAAGCAAATCCACAGTTGACATAATCTCTGCTCGCTGTCCCAAACGAAAATTCGGAAAACAATCCCAAGCCATATAAAGTGATTCTAAAGACACTTTCCCACAAAGGCAGTATTCTCCAGCTGTCAAGCACAAAATGAAGAAAATTGAACGAGGGATTCCATCTTGCATTAAAAAATTATTTCGCAAAAATTAATCTATGACTAGCACTAGAATATCTATACAATATTTCATAATGTCTTTTATTGCGTATTTGAATATTATAGAGTATCTCACACGATTTGTGGAAAATACAATGGAATCAATTAGTTAACTAATTGAGGAATTAATCCGTGGAGTTATTAACTATTCGTTATGTTTCCTAAAATATATCCTTATTTAATTACGGTGTGTTCATAGTTTTATTGTGTTAGTGGGTTTCATCTTATCATTGTAATACTATCCAAGTACTTGGCCTAATTATTAGTATAGATACGACTGTTGGGTCAATATTTTGTATCACATTATCAACACACAATATCAATCTAATAACTTATTATTCAGTCTTTATCTCTTTTACTCCTTCATAGTTCACTACCTAAATCTGACAATTTCAACGTGATATCAAAACAACACCATTTTCCATGGCATTAGCATTGTCACCATTATGTCACCAAATTCACAAAAATATGTAACTCCACTACAACAACGCCTTATCTCCATAGTTCTTTGTTAAAATGTTCCACGCTGGCTAAGAATATAGCCAAAATAGTCCTTATAAGACTTTGGCAATCCACCCCCAATGAGTTATTTTTTTGGATTGAGTTTGGCATGCACCAAATATACATTAATCAAAATTCAAGTTCTTCCTTCTAGCCACTATTATTTCAATATGTTTTGCTTCGAGAACTTTATCTTCTTTTCTTTGTATGCTCTTATAAAATCTTCATCCTTGTTGAATCTCTTCCCTTTTATGGTATTTTCTTTTTTGATGGAGAGTGAACCTCAACAATGGTAAGTTTGTTACATTGTGGCGTGGAGATCAAAAGTTTAAATCTCAAAAACAACCTCTGTTTGCATAGCAGGAGAGAGGTTGTGTAGATCTACCCTCCTTAGATCCCACTTGGTAGGAGCCTTGTGAACTAGGTTGCCTTTTTAATTGTTCATTTTCCATTGCTAGCATAGCATTCAGAGTGAGAGTGAAAATAATGACGCACAAATGAGTAGAACCATGTTAGATTCTATCTTAAAGCCAATAGGCATTAAGTAAAGTTGTCCAACAAATATATAAACCACACCGTAGTAATTAGGGTCACTAATAATTTCCATCTTTGAGTAAAACCACAAAAGCAACAAAAATAGGCTATAGGCTCTAATACCATGTTAGATTCCATCTTAAAACCAATTGGCATCAAGTGAAGTTGCCCAATAGGTATATAAACCGCACCCCAATAATTGACGTAGGCGATGTGGGACTTCTCAACAAATTGGGACTTCTCTTGCCACCAACAAGCATTCCAATGGTGACTTGTTGGTTGAGACTCACCGGCATCAAATATAATTTCTAGGTTTATGGAATTTCCTAGGTCTTTTTGTTGCATGAAGCACTTGTAGAAGTTCTAGTTCTTGTTGAGTATAATCACTTGGCAGGAAATTTCCAACCAGCTCTTCACAACGATGATCATTTCATCTGTCTTTCTAAGTTATTTTTTCAATAATGCTCATCTCTCTAATATCTCTGGCATCCCTATGTAGTTTTCTCAGACTGGTAGTTGAGCCCACTTTATATGCTATTTTCTTTAAGTGTTTGTTTGTAACAATCTTAATGCTTAGTAAAATTAAGCTTAAGGAGGAGTGCAAAAATATCTATAAAATATAGCATATTATCTTCATCATATGCTTGAATATTTAAGTTTTTAGAATATCTAACGTGATCTTTAGAATAACAATGGAATGAATAGTTCATCAAATTGAGGAAGCAATCCTAGGAGCTATTTCCTATTTGCTGTGTTTCCTAATTTATTTCCTTCTAGCAAAAAATCAAGGTGTTAGTAGCATAGAAACATAATTCGCTCCTCAACCCAACAAACCACGAATTGGTACTTGCATACCAATTTATCTCACTTTTGCAAATTGATTCTCACCAATTCCCTATGAAATCATAGACAAGCATGTATGTGCTAGGTTCGTTAAGAAGTAGAGGAAGCTGAGGGAAAAAAGGGTGGACACCATTGCATGCATTTTAATGAACAATGTGTTTGTGATAAAGGCATGGAAGGAGGACGTCAAGGTCAACAATGAGGTGCTCTTGTTGTCGGATGGTAATGAATTCATCACCAAATCCATTGGGTGCAAGCTTGATTAGATAGAAAAACCTGTTGGATTAGAGCTAGAATAGGCGCTAAGCGCTCTTGGCTTTGGATGGGGTTGTTAAGCTCTTCAATTTGGAGGAAGGGGGTGCCTTTACTGTCAATTGAACTTCCTATATCTTGCTCTATTGGATAGTATATACTCTGCAATGACCCTGATAATGATTATGATTTGGCTTATGTGATCTCTAGATGGTTGGAAATGTAGATATCCTATCAGTATCAATAACCTCTCAAACATGAAGCTAGACGATGTAATTATGGGTAGCATACCTAAGCGTATTGACTATGTATAACCCCTAGATACCAATATTTCATCAGGTCATGTACTGCAAACCTAGTAAGTAGTAACTATGGTTTGTAGTAGTCATCATCATACGATTCATACTATATTAGTGGCCTTCATCTTGTCTTAGTGACACCACAATTGTACTTGACCTGACTATTAGTATATAAAATTATTATAGTATAGTTTACTCTGTAGTGCTCTTTATTAGAGTATAAGAGTATAAAAATAAAATATACTCTTATACTCGAATAAAAATGAGACCATAGGGTCCATTTTTAGTATCAAGTTATCAACATACTATATCAATCAAATATCTGATTATTAAGAATCTCAATTCCCTCTTTTTCTCCCTCACTACCTAAATCAAGGTTAAGGCTGCATACAATGACCCTCCCACATACCTTTGCATAGGAGCCTCTTGACACCAGGGTATGGTAGTTTTCTTTTGCCTAAATCCTATAATTTGAATGACCAAATAGACTTCAAAAATATATATCAGAAATCACTAGACATTCAATCTTATGAATTTCAATAGATCATAGATTTTACCAAAAAAAAAAAAAAAACTACGTACCCCATTGCCTAGAGGTTCCATGTTATGCGCAGGTAAGGGGGGGGAGGATATTGTACGCAACCTTACCCTTGCATATGCAAAAAGGCTGTTTCCGGATTCGAACCCATGACCAACAAGTCATCAAGACACAACTTTACCGCTGTGTCAGGACTTGTCTTCATCATAGATTTTACCATCCATTATGAAATTCCTTAATTTCTTGTTAGTACAATATTTAGATAAAAACCATTTCATTGGGTCAAATCAAAGTTGATACTAATAAGAACCAACTCATCCTTGCTTAGGCTTTCTAGTGCAAACCAGCTCATTACACCTTGTGCCAAAAATAAATTTTAACTATGAATGGGTTGACAGAGATCAAGCCTCTGACCATTTCGTTGATCAGAGACTCTAATACCATGTTCAAAAGTTAGAGTGGAAAAGTAATGGTCTAGACGCGTGCAATACAGAGGCAGTAAAAGGGCTGTAAGTGGAAGCACACATTGCCTCCCCAACCTGCATTTACTAGAGGGAGAAGCATACAAATTTATAGCTGTCAATCAATCACATAGAATCAATCCGCAATTAATTAACCTTGATTTTAGGGTATGGAATTATTCCTTAACATTCTTTCCAAAATAGCTTACGTGTTTTATATGTTTAGGCAACCATGGACCCTTTATGTACGATATATTATGATTCACGATTCAAAATCAGAACAATTAGAACAAACAATTCTTGATATAGATTCCCAATCTGACAACTGTGATTTTGGTAGCACTACGTATTAATATTCAAAGAGATTTTAGGGAACTCTTTTTTGTCTTTTTTGTTGTAGATATTATATTATATACTACATACAACAAATTCATTATGAATGACAGTACATAGAAGCGGATCAACAATCCAACAACAACCAGATGGCTAAGTGAAAAAGAGAAGAGCATACAAAAGTGTAAATTAGAAGTGGCTTAAGGGCATGTTTCGATTGAAGTTTGCAAACATAAGTTTGGGTTAAACTTGAGTTTGCAAAAGCAACCCTACTTCTACAAAAAAATGAGTTTCCAGGCAAAATTTTAATGTGCAATCATACTTTTGAGGGTAACCAAACATGTCACAAAACTGAGTTTACTTTCCAAACTGAGTTTTAAGCACCCAAAACGGAAAACCAAACATAGCCTAAGATAAACAGAGCTCCATGTGAGGAAACTTTAGTAACACTGTAAGGGGTTTGAGGAGACCCACCAGAAGCACATTGAGAACAGAGCCAATACCCACTCAAGGTAAATAAATTAAAGAAAAAGGGGTGTGTGTTGGGGGAGGTGGGGCTCAAATAACAACGTAACAAGGTGGTCAAACATGTTTTTTGTCTGACAGATATTAGCAATTAAAGCACATCTCACATTCAAAAAAAGCTAGATGATTCAGATCCGTAGGCATAGAGTTTGAATTGACTCCAGATGATAAATTTGAGTTTTCCACTGCAAGTAAATAGTCATAATAAGGAACTTGGCAAAAATTATAGATATTTTCATCACAATTGAATCACATAAACATATACATACCAGTAGCAGTGCTGACAAACAAGATATCAAGTGAGCAAGATCTAGCTTCCTCAGCTAACTTGTTGACTTCAGGGAGTATAAAATTTGCCTGGACTTGAGTATTCAAATCAATTCCAGGGGAGTTTCGGAAGATGAAAATCCGACCAATTCGATACATGGCAGTTTGCTTTTGTTTTTAGTAAGTTAAAAAAAAAAGTATGAAACAGCAAAAAAATTATTAGATAAGGTATTTTACACCAAGGCAAGGAGTAAGGAATAATAATTGAATCCACTTTTAAGAAGCAGTATTCCTACCCTTGAAGCTCCATTATCAGAAATCCGCCTTGCAAGGCAGATAGACATGGGAAACACATTTTGACTTTCAGTTATAGTCCGGGTCAAGGAAACTGCCATTTGTATTCTAATTATGCAAATAACATATCTCATTAGCATATCAAAATCAATATTTGTATATATACTAAATTATATTCACAAAAAACAGAATGAACACAATGTCTCATGAAATTACAGCAAGTTCAAGCTTATATAAAGAATAAACAAACACCACCATACAGCAAGAAAAAAGAATTGCAAGGATGACATAAAGTTAATCTTCATCATCTCAAACAGAACAAGATTTATCCTTTTTTCTTACTAAATACATTCTATTTGATTTGATAATCTTAATTCTAATTCATTCTAGAACCACAAAAAAAAAATCAAAGTGTGAATTTAGAAACTAG
>PYAF01000970.1:207111-220857 GCA_007407185.1 Glycine tomentella | reverse complement strand
AAAAATCATCACAAAATATCAATTTATTATGTCATAGACTAAAAAAATAAGTTGTCAAAATTTAGGGACTATAAAAATATTTTTAAATTTCAAGGACTAGAAAAAGTATACATTCAAAATTTAGGTATTAAAACAGTAATTAACTATTATTATATTTAATAAATATAGTATTTAATATTATTGGAAAATCAATTTTATTTGGAATATATTAATTATAGTATTTATCCAATATAATACACAGTATCTTATATGATACGATATTTCTCTTAAAAAATCTTAAATGGCATTAATAAATACTATATATATTGGTTCTTAAAAAAACATTATTTTTAACAATAAATATTATATATTAAATAAAATAAATGTAATACATGTTTATTGAATATATATATATATATATGTATCATTCTCATTTTCTATTAATAATTGATTAAGTAAATACATTAAAAACCACAAAAAAAAACAGATTCAAACCCATGACCAACAGATCACCAAGACACAACTTTATCACTATGTCAAGGCTCACCCTCTGATTAAGTAAATACATTATTTTTTTTTATTTTTTTTCAATATTATTGTTTATGAACTAAGTTAGAGTTTTAAAGTTCTAACCCGAGTCTGAAAGAATAAAAAACTTAAAAACAAAAATTGAAACAATAAATATCACATTAGAAAGGTGGATATTGAATAATGTATTAGATAAAAACTTAAAATATTTTCGAAGGATAAAGAGGTTTATAAAAACAATTTTAACCAACATGTCCAAGTGTTAATAACATAATTTTGCAAAGATGGTTTTTACAAAAACTTGTACATCCAAAGATAAGATAGCTAGAAGGAACTAAAAATAAACTAAAAAGTTATGACATAAGCTAGAGTAAAAGCACACTGTGAATATTGGTTCACTTAACTTGAGATACATAGTATTCCTTCACAAACTGTATGGAGTTTCACTAATTACAACTGATTACAAATGAGTTTTTATTATTACTTTTGACTACAACAAGTATTATCTATGTCACTTCTGTCTTACTTTTAATCTTTTACTGAGATTAAAAACATTTTTGAATCACTAAGTGACTTATGACTTTTCAAGCAACAATCTAAGTAAATACAATATTCAAATCTCTCAAAGAGAGTATATACACTTAATCCAATGAGATAACTTTGTTAAGAAAATGATAAATTTTCTAAGTTCTGGTTTTGAACGTCCAATACTTTTAATAGAATTTCAGCATTTATAAATATTAAATGAAGTATTGTGCTTTATGTTGATCCTTCCTCCTTTTGTTTTCTTCTTGTTCTTTGCCATAACGCCCATTCCGAGACGAGTTGGAAGAGGAATTCCTCATTCTTACACGGATGAGACTGATCAGTGAAAAATTCTTGGGACAACTTTTAAAGACTTCAAAAAGTATTGGTTCCTCAAATAATGTCATTCTCAACCACTTGTTTTTTTTTTTCTATTATGTGATAACTTGTTAAGGATAGAGAGGGGGGACAACAATGCACTACATTTGTGACTCTATGCTTTACTACTACTTGTAAGAATGATTTTGTCGCTGATAACCTTCCATTTTGTCTTTGCCTTTATACACTTGAAATTCAAATGTTTGAAGAAATTTCTAATATACATCAAGAGCAAAATTCAAATAATAGAATATTTTAGTAAGCGAATCAACCTTGAAATGCTTTCACGTGTATTGCAATCATATTGTAAGTTAGTTATGTCATTTTGGACTCATAAGATCACACAGTACATTGCTACTACTTTTCACAATAGCTTTGGACGCTTGTTAAATAATAGTGTGTTGGACGTTGAATAATTAGTAATAAAAACAAGTTTCTTTTATCTTTAGATGATAACGTGTAAAAGTACAAGGATAACAATTTTTACCATTTGAGCTTATACCAAATATGTCATGTTTCACTTCATATAAATCATGAGTCTATCAATAATTTATATTTTTGTAATCATCAAAATTATGGATATCTTTTGATAGTCCAGATAATATTGGACCATCCTGATCTAACAATAAATTTTAATTATTTTTATAGAATTAGGCCAAACAAACCTTATTTTAACTTAAATAAGTTAAAATAATAACCATTAGTTGAATAATTACAACATTTAAGAATAAAATATTTAAAATAACAAAATATAATATTATAATTTTTTTTGAATTTTCTATATTTTAGTATAAAAGGACGAAAATATCTTTAACATGAACTAAAAGTTTAATCAATGTCTTAATAACTAAACAAAATTCTAAAAAATTCAAAAGTAAAATTTTGAGGTAAGTAATCTAATTATTTTATTTCAATAATTTTAAGATTAAATAATTAATTTATATAATTATTATAACTATTTTAATAAAATTAATATAATAAATACAAAATAAATTTATAAAATTAAGATAAATTGTGGGCCAACCTTTGATTTAGGTTGAATATGTAGTGGTTCAAAGACCCGAACAAACCCCAACCATAAGCCCAACTAATTCTAGATAAACATCTATTTTATATTTATCCATAAGAATCAAAGACAAGTATCATAGAATTTATAATAATTCACACACTTTATTCAACAAATTGAGCTAGACTAAACCCCCTAAATTAAACATCTAACTAATAAAATTTAAAAATTAGATAGATAAACCTTATAAGATTTTTAGTACTATGTTTATTGCTCAATTCACACAAATATGTGTAAGAAGGTTCCACCCAACTTCTTAATTTAATGCAAAGAATAAGTGTTCAATTAACTAAATCAAAATGATATAGAAAACAATCAAATCATTTTTTTTAATTACTATGATATTAATGTAGAATATCTATCAGCTTTCTTGAAGATTAATTTCCATTGAAGAATCTGACTAATTACCTTTAGTGGGACCTTTCCTCCAACCATATTTTTTTCCATCCACAAGGTTAAAACTCTATACGTTAAGAGAATAAAACCTAGTATCTTCCAAATCAACACATTGATAAATCTACCAAATTTTAATATTATAAAAGTAGCAATGTCTTATGTACTTTTTCTCTCATAAAAGGATAAATAAATAATTTTCATGTTACAATTAATTGTTTTACGAGTATTTTAAGTTCCATATTATTAATTTTTCATGCTTAAACCTATTCTCCATCCATGATAAATGACACAACCCCATTTGAATTCCTAAAACAACACTTGCAAAATTTAAAAATATTTAGGCATAATTATAATTTTTATTCCCTAAGTTTTACTTTTTTGACAAATTATTCTATAATACACCTAGACACACATACTTTTATAAATCTTGCAAATTTTACTTTCCTTCGTGCGTCCATTATATTTCAAACAATACTAATATTGTATAACAATTTTTAACTACAACTAAACGTGCATATTTAAAATAAGTGTTTTTAACACATTGACAACTAAAACCTGTCACTATTTTTGAGTTTTTCTTTTATTTTCCTCTATGTAGTTCCTTCTTCTGCAAAGCAATAAATTGTAAAGAAGTAAAAAAATACAATGTATCTTTTCTTCTCCGATTAATCAACTTTGAAGTTATGGTTATTCAGATTACCTTTGAAATAAATTAGTTGTTCACTAGAAATGGGGTTGAATAATGACATTCAACTAACTTTGGCCTTTTCAATACAAATAACACATTGTTTTTAGGGGACGTTTGATAGGGGAGAAATTTTTTATTTCCGAGAATCATAGGTTGGAAAACTTAGTTTTCCATGTTTGGTATCAATTTTTAAAAATAACATTTTGGGAAAGGATGTTTTTTGAGAATGTTTTTAATTAATTTTCCACAAAAACTTCTACATGAACAAAGGTGAGAATCTTACTTTACCGAGTAATTTTTCTTTTACTATAATAAAAATATAATCTTACTCTTCATTAAATATTTAATGTGGTAAAAATATTGTGTAATTATTTAATTCCTAGGAAACTTATCTTAAGATTTCAATGGTTAACCAAACAAATTTTATTCATTCTCAGGAAACATGATTCCTAGGAGTCATGATTTCCGGGTATGAAAAAACTTCTATCCTACCAAACATCCCCTTAATATTTCTTCTCAAGATTTTAGCTTGTATCATAAATTATTTAGAGGGAGAAACTTCCTTTCTTAAATAGATCATACATAGTATTCAATGAATACTTATTTTTTAAAAAATTTATTCTCAACAAAAAGATTCAGAATTTATTTTTTTCACTTATCATAATCTAATTTTTCTCTTAAAAATGATGTTTCTTTTGAAGTTAAAATTATTTTTAAAAAACTTTGTTGAAGTGTAAAAGTGTTAACTCAATTTCAATCTAAATATAATGAATATGAAGCATACACATTTATAAGAAGCATAAACAAAAGGAAGACAACACACACAAAACTATATTGGTTCACCCATAAATCTTGAGCAACATTCTTACATCCAGTCCCTACAACTGTAGCATTTCCACTAACACAAGCAGAAAATATAATATATTTTTTCTCCTTAAGCCTCCTGATCCTTTGCAAGTTGCATCATTATTCTAAACCTTTGTAGGTTTCACTCAATATTCTCCTAGTCTTTGTGGGCTTTTCTCTACTATTCTCTAAGCCTCTACAAGCTTTCCACTAGTATTCTCTTAGCCTTTGCAGACCCTTCTCCAATAATCTTTAATTCTCTGTAGGCTCTCCACCAGTATTCTTCTAGCCTATGCAAGCCCTCACCAGTATTCTCAGCCTTTGCAGGCTTCCACTCAACCCAAGTAGTCTTTCACAAACCTCTCCAAGCTCAAACCCCAACAACTACTAGTTGTTAACACTCACAACAATCATGTTGTGTTCTCAGACAATTCGAGAAGTAGCAATACCCTAATTTCTCTTTTGATTTTTCCCTTCATCATGATTATTTAATGACAAACTCCTATTACACCTTTTGGGATGCCATATTCACTATGGCTCCTCTAATGAATGTGTTTATAGACACTCTATAAGGCTAGGAGAATTTGTCTCAAATCTTAAAAGAGTGTTTTGACTAAGGAATACTTGTATCAAAAGTTGGATATTCTCTTTATCAACTCAACTTCTTCTAATTGTACCTTCTTTATTTAATTTGCCTTGCAATGAACTTTAGCAAGTCAAGGTCCTTTTATAAGCCTTGAGGTAGCCATTTCTAGCTGTTGGAGAAGAATAGAGGCCAAGTTAGTCAAACTGTGAACTATTCCTTTCACATTGTTGGTTGTTATTTGTCTTTGTTGCTTTTGAACTTTTCATGCTAATACTTATGTTTCCTTAGTACACATACAACTTGCACAATTTGGATTTTGAATTTTTGACAATTGGTGTTTACTATTGTTAGTGATTCATGACATCTTCAGCTTGTCATGAGTTGCTCAAATAAAAGATTTATTCTTCTAGAGAATACTTCTATGTTATTGCTTATGGCGATTATAGAGTTTTATGCAACAATCTTCTTTGTTTTTGGTTGTGTTTTGATCAAGACTATATATCTTTTGTATAACAAGGCCCCTCCCCATTTTCAAATGTATACCATATCAAATGTATTTGAAGTTCACTAACATTATTGTTGCACTCTAAAAAATAGGCTTAGGTTATGTGTATTATAATGATTGAAATTCTATGATATTCAAAATGACACTTTATTTCCTTATTACTTATAATGAGAAGTATTGGCAACACACTCTTCCTAACACACACTTTATTATTGATTGAAATTTATTAAAAATTACAAAATTAGGAGAAGGACTCATTACATGAGAGGTGGGATCTCAAAATATAATGATTTCTAATAAATTTAGTTAATGTTTTGAAACTTTTAATTATTACTATTTCACATTCCTATTTATTTGAAATATAATCTTTTTTTTAATTAACTTGGTTAAAAATTCAGTTGAGAAAAAGAGAATTTAATTTTAAACTCACAAGAAAAATTGTCAAATTATATATATATATAGAGAGAGAGAGAGAGAGGACATATCATTTAAGAGAAAACTATCTTATATGAAAGTGAGAAGATTAAATCTTAGTCATATAACCAAATATGGATAGTCATTTAATGTCATATGACCACGTAAAAAGTCATGTGAGTTTTTAAAAAAGTCATGTGTATAGAGTACATATCTTATGAAAAGAAATGTCTTATATTAGAGTGAAGGGATTATATATGGATCGTATAACCATAAATAAAATATTTGTTGGACTTGAAACCCAAGTCAAGTCCAGCCCAAAAAGGAAATATTATGTTTTTTTCTTTTAATAGGTCAACAATTACTTCTTTTAATAGGTTGGCGATTAATTTGAAAACACAAAAGAGAGAAAAGAGAGAGGAGAAAGAGAGCATTCAAATTCGCACGTTGAGAATGGCAGAAACTGTCATCCTTCAATCTTCTCGATCTCCTTGTTTAACCGTTAGATCTTGGTGACACTTTTACAACAAGTTTGTGACTCACCAATATTAACATCTAATGGTTGATTTCTTGAATAGAGGCTTGTAGAATCACTAGAAATTCCTAAACCGAACTGGTTCTGAAATCGTTTTCTGAAGCATGCAGTGTTATTGTGATGGACATTTCTCACACACTAACCGTTGGATTGTGTTAAACTTTGAGGAACAGTTAATAAAATCTTTTTCTGCATTCTGACCATTCGGATCATTCATTGAAGTGTTTCCAAGAGGGATTGTTTCAGTTGCAAATAGAGGTTATCAGAATTCCTTCTCTGTTCTGTCTTGTTTCGGGCAGTGATATTGAGAAATGGTTATCTCTTTGTTTAACCATTGGATTGTCTTTAAATTTGTTCAGTGTGTTCCTTTCTTACAATATGTCAATTTTACCGTTGGGATTTTTTAGTTGTTATTTCTGGTGATAGGAATTAATTTCTTACAAAAGCCTATTTTGTATGTTTGCCTCTTGTGATGGTTTGGTACAACTTTTGTTAAAGTTGTATGTTGATTGTAATGATTGTTAGAATCCTTTTGTAATCTCACTTTATTGATTGTGAAGAATTTGGGTGGACTCCGAGATCAGTCCCGTGGTTTTTATTTCTCACATTGAGAAGGTTTTTCACGTTAAAAATTGTGTTGTGTTTCTTGCATAATTATTATTTGTGCATTAAGTATTTTGCTTGTTCAAGACCATTCGTAACAGGTCCTGGAAGTGGAAATTGGTATCTTTTTCCCAATGCCAGAGAATAATCATGATTTGATTAACTTAGATCCACCTCCTATTTCATATGATCCACCACAAGTTGAGGAAGAACATGGTATAGGTGATTTAGATGGCACAGATGCTCCACAACCCATGGAGAACCATGACATTGTTGATGAGCAGTTCCCTCTACCAGAGACTACTACTGATGCTCCTCCTAGGAGATCTACTAGGGGTCGAGCACCTTCCACCAGATATCCTGTAAGTGAGTATGTGTTGATGACTGATTCAGGAGAACCGGAATGCATTGAAGTTATCGAAGATGAGCACAAGAGTAAGTGGATTGAAGCCATGCAAGATGAGATGCATTCATTGCATGAGAATCACACTTTTGATCTAATGATCTAGTAAAACTACCTAAGGCAAAGAGATCTTTGAAGAACAAGTGGGTGTACAGGGTGAAACAAGATGAAGTTACTTCACAGCCCAGGTATAAAGCAAGATTAGTTGTCAAGGGGTTCAGTCAAAAGAAAGGCATTGATTTCAATGAGATATTTTCTCCAGTTGTGAAAATGTCATCTATTCGAGTGGTTATAGGCCTAGCTGCTAGCCTAGACCTAGAAATTGAGCAAATGGATGTGAAGACAACTTTTTTCCATGGTAACTTGGAAGAGGAGATTTACATGGACCAGTCAGAGGGTTTCATTGTTAAAGGGAAAGAAGATTATGTTTGCAAACTGAAGAAAAGTCTTTATGGCTTGAAGCAAGCACCAATGCAATGGTATAAGAAGTTTTAGTCTGTTATGAGGGAGCAAGGCTACCAAAAGATTAATTCTAACCATTGTGTATTCTTTCAGAAATTCTTTAATGATTATTTAATCATATTGTTGCTCTATGTTGATGACATGTTAATTGTTGGAAGAAATTCTTCTAGAATTAGTACATTGAAGAAGCAGTTGAGTGAGTACTTTGCTATGAAAGATTTAGGGCCAACAAAGAAGATTCTTGGCATTCGAATCATTTGAGATAGAAATGAGAAAAATTTGTTCTTGTCACACGAACAGTATATGAAGAAGGTTCTTGAGAGATTCTATATGAGCAATGCTAAAGTGGTTAGTACTCATTTTGCTGCCCACTTTAAGTTAAGTGCTCAACATAGCCCTTCTAGTGATAAGGAGAAGGAAGATATGGCTAAGGTGCCATATGCCTCAACAATAGGGAGTTTGATGTATGTTATGGTTTGCACCAGACCAAACATAGCCCATGCAGTTGGCGTTGTTAACAGGTTCCTTTCTAATCCAGGAAAGGAGCATTGGAACGCGGTTAAATGGATAATGAGATATCTTCGTGGCACTTCCAGTTTGAGTCTAAGATTTGGGATTGGTGAGCCAGTGCTTGTTGGATACACATATTTTGATATGGAAGGTCATGTGGATACTCGCAAGTCTACTTCGGGTTATATGGTTACATTTGTCGGTGGTGCAGTTTCTTGGCAGTCAAGATTGCAAAAGTGCATTACACTTTCTACAACAGAGGCATAATTCATTGCAGCAACTAAAGCATGTAAAGAGTTGCTATGGATGAAGAAGTTTTTGGGAGAGCTTGGTGTCACTCAAAAGAAATATGTGTTACTTTGTGATGGCCAAAGCGCCATACACCTAGCTAAAAACTATCTTTCATCAAAGGTCCAAACATATTAATGTAAGGTATCACTGCATAAAAGATGTGCTAGAAGTTAAGGAAGTAGAGTTAGAGAAAGTTCATATTGATGATAATGGTTCAGATATGATGACAAAGGCACTTCCTAGAGAGAAGTTTGAATTTTGCCGACTTGTTGCCGATATGAATTTCACTTGATGATTGATGTTTGGAATCTCCCTCATTGGACTGGAGGAGGAGATTTGTTAATCTTGAATCCCAAGTCAAGTCCAGCCCAATAAGGAAATGTTAGGGTTTCTTCTTTTAATAGGTCAGCAGTTACTTCTTTTAATAGGTTGGCGCTTAATTTGAAAACACGAGAGAGAGAAAGAGAGCATTCAAATTCGCATTTGAGAAGGGCAAAAACTGTCATCCTTCAATCTTCTTGATCTCCTTGTTTAACCGTTAGATCTTGGTGAAACTTTTACATAAAGTTCGTGACTCACCAATATTAACATCTAACGGTTGAATTTTTTGAATAGAGGCTTGTAGAATCACCGGAAATTCCCAAACCGAACTGGTTCTGAAACCATTTTCTGAAGCATGTAGCATTATTGTGGGGACATTTCTATCACACTAACCATTGGATCGCATTAAAACTCTTAGGAACGGTTAATAAAATCTGTTTCTACATTCTGACTGTTAGGATCATTCATTGAAGTGTTTCCAAGAGGGATTGTTTCAATTGCAAATAGATGTTATTAGAATTTCTGCTCTGTTCTGTCTTGTTTCGGGCAGTGATATTGAGAAAGGGTTATCTCTTTTTTTTTTTTTACTGTTGAATTATCCTCAAATTTGGTCAGTGTGTTGCTCTCTTGAAATACGTCAATTTGACCGTTGGGATTTGTTAGTTATTATTTATGGTGGTAGGAATTAATTTCGTACAAAAGCCTATTTTGTATGTTTGCCTCTTGTGATGGTTTGATACAACTTTTGTTGAAGTTGTTTGTTGATTGGAACCCTTTTGTAATCTCACTTTATTGATAGTGAAAAATTTGGGTGGACTCCGAGATCGGTCCCATGGTTTTTATTTCTCACATTGAGAAGGTTTTCCACGTTAAAAATTGTGTTGTGTTGCTTGCATAATTATTGGTTGTGCATAAAGTATTTTGTTTATGTAAGACCATTCATAACAGGTCTTAGAAGGGGAAATTTGTATCTTTTTCCCAACAATATTGAGGTTTAATATTAAAAAGTCATAAATTTTTAAGTGGTCACATGACATTAAATCTTGATCATCCATGTTATAAATATTGAGGTTTAATATTAAAAAGTCACATAAAATAGTTTCCTCTCATATGATATGTTATATATAAATATATAACTTGATTTATCCTTTTTTTCTCTCATTAATTCCTCAGTTTTAGTTATAATTTGTAATTTACAACAAGTTAAACTATAGGTATTTAGAATTACATGTTTAAAATATAGGGATCAAAACATATGTTTAACCTTATTTTAAACATTTTGTTCTAACAATTTAAGGTTTCAATAAGTTATTGGTCCCTTTTTTTGAGTTTTGCATTTGATCCCTAATAATTTTTTTCTTCACTTTTGGTCCCTAATTTTTTTTATTTCATTCCCACCATTATGTTGGCTCTTAAATAGTTCCTTGAATATTTTTAAATTTTTCTAGTTGTCTTTGGAAATTATTTTATCACAATAACTGATATCTTTCCAATCAGATGGTGATGAGCCATGTTAATAAAACCAATATAATGGCAAGAATGAAATACAAAAAATAAAAATAAAAATAAAAGACCAAAAGTGAAGAAAACTTTTATTAGAGACCAAATGCAAATTCAAAAAAAAATTCAGGGACCAAAAACATATTTAAGTCTAGTTTTAATGTAAAAGAAAATTATTGTAAAAGCAAATCATTAATATTAAAAGACATCGATTAGCTTTAAAAGACTTATTTTACACCTAATATCATTAGAAGCCAAATAAACAACACAATAAAGTTTCATGGGTTCATGAGAATTGTCCCACTCTATCCCTCTAAATTTAAATTTTCAAATTTAATTTCTCCCATCTTTCCAATTTTGCCATTCCCGCATGTCCCACTCCTACTCGTCAATAAACCTCAAATTTTATTTTTTTAACTTTTCATTTCCCTCATAATTCTCAAAATTTTCCCGCTTATGATATTCTACTCCCACACATAAATAACCCTAAATTTAGGTATTTAATCTCATTCTTATTTTCTCATGAAAGTCACAGAGATGCCGCCTCCTTCTCTAGCCTTAGTACTATTCTCTCAATTCCATTTCTCTTTCTCAAGCTCTCCCATTTTTGTTTTCGTTCTCTCTCAATCACACACATCAACTATTAATCAGTGGCTACAACTTACGAATAATGAAAGTGTGAAACACTCTTTGTGGAATAAACATCTATAACCCATAATCCATGGGAAAGGCCAATCATCACAAAATATTATTATTGAGTGAAGATCAAAATAAAAGTAATGTTGTGCACCATTGAAGCAAGACGTCTGAATTTATGGTGGTGGTTGGAGTGCTTTCTGATTGGAGAATGGAGGTTGAGGTTGCTAAAAGTTTGAAAGGCATCAAACTGTTGAAGGAGCACCAAGTAAATTATTTATTTTGTGATTCTAAAATTTTATTTGATTATTTAAAAAAATTCAAAATATTTTAATTCTATTTCTGAAAAATCTTTATTCATTTTGTACTATCTTTGTGTACATTTTATTTCATCCATAATTCTCTCAAAATTATGTTTATTCTAGATCTATTTTGTCTATAACATGTGACTTATGCTCTCTTTGTAATGTAGGTGTGCAACCTTGCTTTTATACTTGACACCTACACATTTTGGTTCACTCAAGGTGAGAACCTTTCAAGGTTTTTTCTCATACAGATTTTTTTTTGCTATGATTCTTCTTTTCTTTCCTTTCCTTTCACAATCTTTAGTATAACAAAGAACTTTTCATGAGCATTATCTATTTTTTTTTTTGGATCTTCTAACCCTATATTTGTTTTGATAATTTTTTATTTTTATTTCTTGCTTTGTGATTAATTGATTCATATAAACTAATTTTCTGTTCTATTCACCTAGATATACTTTCTTGTTTCCCATAATTGAAGAAATTAAGGACTTGGTTTGGCATTCCCTTCCTATGTCAAATTTTACAAACAAAAAGGAGAGAAAAGTTGGATTAGTTTGAGAGTTTGATATCTTCTCGTGGAAGGTTAAATAATTTATTTAATTTTTTATTGGCCTTCATAATGATGCAAGGGAACCTTTCAAAGCTTAATGGCTATAAAAATAAACACCCTATATTAACTCCTTATGGCTCTTTTTATCACGATCATTGTCTTTATGCTATAATCACTAAATGTTATATGTACATGGAGTATTTTAAAATTTTGAGCAGGCTTTCATTTACTACTAGGTAAGTATTTTTCAACTTGATAAAATATTTTTTTGCACATTGATATTCAAGATTTGATGTTTAGAATTGAAGTTTAATTCATTAGTGAGTATCATATCTTTAAGATTTAGGTTATTAAGGTTTTAATGAATTTTTGCACCATTTTAAATTGTAGTTTTCCTACAAGAGAAAATATCAAAATTTTAAAATTTTCAAAATTTCTAACAAATATTGTATGTATTTAAGATTTATTTAATAGAAATATGAATGCATGACTTCCTTGTTGCGGCCCCTGAAACATTATAATTTCTCTTTTAGACAACAAGTATCTTAAGGAAAACATCAATAATTGTATATGTTTACTACAAAAACAATTGTGATTCTTGTGATATTTATCAACAGAAGAAAAGTTTGAAACTATAGAGTATTTAAATTTATAGTACACTGATGAGTCACTATTTATTACTATTTACTCATCTTTTTGTACTCATTTTAATTCCTAACTTGTGCTTAATTGTCTATATTTTGCATTGTTTCTCATTTAGGATTTAATTAGACTAATAAATTTGGATTTTAATTAATTTGGATTATTTTAAGTTAATTATTTCAATTTTTATTTTCAGGGCAGTTTAATAATTAATTGGGCTTGGAATTAATTTATGGACTTGAAGATTAGTGCGCCACGTCAGCATCAGCTTAATATTTCCCATATCAAATTATGGATTTCGTTTTTATTTTATGCTTAATATTTTCCATATCAGAATATGGATTTCATTTTTATTTTATTTTATCTTTAGTGATTTTGGGCCAAAATTGTTAGGAAAAGGTCCATTCTTTTAGGTTAGACAGTTACTATATATTTAGGGTTCTGTGCCCATGCAGAAAAAACATACAACCTACAATACAATTTTAGTTCAGTTTTCCTTTAGTTTTAATATTTTCGTTTTCTACTTCTCTGTTTTTAGGGTTTACGTTTCCTATTTTTCTGAATACGTTTGCGTTTAGTTTCAGTATTTTTTTCGCTTTCTGCTTCATCTTCTCAATTTCAATTTCGTTTCTGTTCTTAATTTCGTTTCTGTTCTTAATTTTGTTTTTGTTCTTAATTTCGTTTAATGTTTCGTTTCAATTCAATTTACGTTTCTGTTGTTAATTTCGAATTAATGGAAGGCTAAACCTAGGGTTGGACCCTAGGACAGATTGCAGACCTTTAATGGAGATTCTTGTTCTTCTAATTCGTTTTCTGCTTGTTCTTCCTTGTTAGGGTTTTTGTTCTGTATTTTTCGAATTGGATTCATGCTTAATGATTTCTGGTATTGATTGATTCAGAATCTCAGTTTGCTTAATTCTGAGAGTTTGCCCTAACGAGGTTCACGTTTGCTTAATTCGTGTAATGACGTTTTAGATTAATCTTCGCTTAGTTGATTAATCTGGACTGATAAGGATTAAGCAGGACAGATTATCTTTCGTGAACCGAGGAAATTAGAGGCGCAATCTGTTCTAAGGG